>RDPX01000083.1:2079906-2092680 GCA_003991215.1 Morbakka virulenta
GAGGGGGTGAGGGGTGGGGGGAAGGGAGGGGTGGGAGGGGGTGGTGGGGGAGGGAGAGTGAGGGGGGGGGGGTGTAGAGGACTTAAAAGAGTTTTAAAGCGAAGAAAAGTAAATAATATGTGCACTGAGCATGGTTTAAACCAGTTCCTATTGTTATCATGGCCACGTGCTCCATCAAATGAGCTACCAGCACGCTACGCTCTTAACAAGACCATTTAATAACAATTACTTTCACTTGAGACGCCATTCTTTTCCAGTTCCCTATCAATGGGCATCTTATACTGATCACATAGAGGGATGAGCTATACATACATCATACATACATACATACATACATACATACATACATACATACATACATACAGCGAGAGAGAGAGAGAGACACACACACACACACAGAACGTCAACTCCCTTCCATGTTTGTTGGGATCATTTGATCTGGCTATGAAAGGGCTCTTATTTTTCTATCAACTCCATATATAGAAAAAAATTCCTTTATGGTGAAGGCATACAATGCTACAAACCACTAGCTACTTTAATAACCTGCCAACCACCTGTTTACTTCAGGTGCCAAACAACTATATTAATGCAGTGAGAATTATTAAACATATATACATTCAACATTCCATGAGAATTTCTTTGTCTTCACCATCATTTTCATAACAATTATCATCCTCGCCAATGGAGGAATAAATTGTCTTTTGTAATGATCCTGATAAACAGCTTTAAGACTGGTCAGCTAGCTGTTAAGAGCGGATAGCATTAAAACCATTCAACGATTTTTGTTTCTGTGAGACAGCTAAAAGGTATTCACTTGAGCTAAAAAATAATGTAGCTACGAAGAAATATAGAATGAAAAACTTGAAGCTGGTCAAAAGCTGTATCTGGTGCGTTTAGTGTTTTACATATATCGCAAAAACAAGTAGTCTAAAAACAACTATTGAACAAAATAGCTTGTGTAGATTTGGCTAACCAAAGCCACGCTCCACTTCAGTCACATGGTTTTATACTGGTTACATGGCTTGTTTTTAACTATCATGGAATCAAGTGAGCTATCTAGCTCTGATGGCTAATTCATGACGCCAACAAGCTAATGTGTACTAACCGTTAAAATAATTCTTCCCGACCCCTTACCTATTGTGAAATTACATTCAAATATTTTTATACGTTTCGCAGCACTCAATAGTCTGTTTAAAGTAAAAATATGTTTTCATGTACCATATATAAAAAGCACCAAAGTGCATATAAGTTATTTTCAAAATGTTACTGGCAGGTCCGTAAAAAATTTGATTTCTTTTTTTTTTTGAAAAAGGTTCTTCTTTAACACTCCTTTACAAAAATAATCGCCTACGGGTCAGTAGCTTCTGGATACAAGCAGGGCCAGGTCTTATTGACTCCAATTTACAACATACAGTGCTCTAACTGTTGATAATTATTTCACTTAATTCTACATGCGAATGTATTTCCTCAAGAAGATACAGGATAAAATTTGTGAATATGTCAATTCACCGCGTGAAACTCTATTCTAATTCTAGGTACTTCATCCAAATCATCAACCCTAATACAAAATCCCCAAGTTTACTGTTTAAATATGTACGACATAGACAATGCTTTGGTTTACGTACCAAGATGTGCTCTATTGGAAATGTACAGCCTCTTTTCCATATCAGTAAGACCTAAATTAGGGAAAATCAAAAAAGCTAGGAGTATTTGTATTCTGCAGCTATAAATCAACTAAACGCATGCCTTCTACAAATTACGGGAATCAAGCGTCTAAGATAAAGACATATATCAAACAGTGGCGACGGTGTGGGCATTGTACTTATAAAGAAGTTAAGAGCAGTTTAAATAATAAACTCGCCTGTTACCTTGCAGCATAGAATCTTTCTTCTTCTTCTGAGTTCCTTATCCTTTCAGGACGTTGGAGATCATGGTCTTCCATCTCTTTCTCTCTTTTGTCAGTGCTAAAATTTCACAGTCACTCCTCTTGAATTGGAGATCCTTGTTCGAGCTGGTAATGAATTTCAGTATCTGCCTTCCTCTACTTTTCTTTACTTCAATCTTCCCTATTAACACCAAGTTTTCCATTCCTTCACATCTCATTGCATGACCCAGAAACTGCAGTTGTCTTTTTCTAATTAACTTTATCAACTTTCTTTCCATTCCTGCTCTCTCTGATGCCACTTCATTACTCACTTTGTCAGTCCAAGATATTCTTAGAATTCTTCTCAGGAACCACATTTCCACTGCTTCTATTCGTTTCTTCATGCTTTCATTGATGGTCCAAGCATCACACCCATAAAGCAAAACAGACCACACATANCCTTGCAGCATAGAATCTTTCTTCTTCTTCTGAGTTCCTTATCCTTTCAGGACGTTGGAGATCATGGTCTTCCATCTCTTTCTCTCTTTTGTCAGTGCTAAAATTTCACAGTCACTCCTCTTGAATTGGAGATCCTTGTTCGAGCTGGTAATGAATTTCAGTATCTGCCTTCCTCTACTTTTCTTTACTTCAATCTTCCCTATTAACACCAAGTTTTCCATTCCTTCACATCTCATTGCATGACCCAGAAACTGCAGTTGTCTTTTTCTAATTAACTTTATCAACTTTCTTTCCATTCCTGCTCTCTCTGATGCCACTTCATTACTCACTTTGTCAGTCCAAGATATTCTTAGAATTCTTCTCAGGAACCACATTTCCACTGCTTCTATTCGTTTCTTCATGCTTTCATTGATGGTCCAAGCATCACACCCATAAAGCAAAACAGACCACACATAGCATTCTAGGGCTCGAATCTTAGCTTTTACTTGCAGCTGCCTGTTCTTGAAAACCAAACTCATTTTACTTAAAGCATCCTTCGCTAAAGTGATTCTTTTCTTTTTTTCGTTCACACATCTTCCACCTGACGTTATCAAACTACCAAGATAAGTAAATTTTTAACATTCTTTACAAATTCTCCATTGATAGTTAAAGAACACTTTGGGGATGTACTCTTCCATGATATCATCATACATTCTGTTTTCTTGATGTTAATCTGGAGTCCTTTCTTTTCACTGTTTAACACTACCTTATTTAAGATGCTCTGCATATTCACTTCATTTTCAGCTATCAATACAGTGTCGTCAGCATATCTTAAGTTGTCTATTTTTGCACCTCCGATTTTCACTCCTGGCATGATCCCCCTCAAGATGACTTCACTGTACAGATTGACAGAATACATCCTTGTCTTACTCCTCGTTTGATTGAAGACCACTTGCTCATTTCTCCGTCAATCCTGATAGCTGCCATCTGTTCCCAGTATACGTTCTGAATTAATTGCAAATCTTTTCCATCAATTTCTAAGTCCTTCAACATTTTGAACAATTCATGGTGGTTCACTTTATCAAATGCTTTGCTGTAATCAATAAAGCACAAATATAAATCCTTCTGGACTTCCACTGCTCTTTCAGCCATCATTCTTACGATGAAATTACCATTCCTGGTACCTTTTCCCTCTATATATGCATTTTTCTCTTGTGAGATCTCTTGTCTTATTTTGATCTTCATTCCGTTCAACAGAATTTTCAGGATCAGTTTCATCGTGTGGCTCATTAGGCTGATGGTCCTGTGTAGTTCGCATTCAGTTGCACCAGGTCTTTTAGGCAAAGCTATAAACACTGATTTGCTGAGGTCAGATGGAATGTCCCCTATGTTGTATATTTTGTTTGCAATATCAGTGACTTTTTCAACTCCAAACTCGTTTTCGAATAGCAAACTGAACTTCTGCCTTCATTATAGTTGGGCTTTCCTTTTCTTTTCTTATCACTGGCTTCTCTCCTCTTTCATCTTCAAACAACTCTTCTATATATTTTGTCCACCTGTCAAGGATCTCCTCTTTTTCCAGAAAAATTCTGCCGCCTTTGGTTCTTATGCATCCACTAGAAGTACAGTTTTTCTTTCCAGTTATCTCCTTAATTTTCTGATGCATGTTCCTTGCATCTTTATTTTTCAGTTCTTCAATTTTCTTACACTTGCTGTTGAGTCAGTTTTCCTATTCCTCATTACATTTCTTTCTGATGTTGTTATTCAGTTCTTTGTGCTTACCAATTTTCTGCTTT
Source organism: Morbakka virulenta (assembly GCA_003991215.1). NCBI lineage: Eukaryota > Metazoa > Cnidaria > Cubozoa > Carybdeida > Carukiidae > Morbakka > Morbakka virulenta. The sequence continues at coordinate 2,084,005 of RDPX01000083.1, forward strand.
GCAGCCCCTCTCTTATCCATCGATTCGAGTATTTCATCAATCATCCACTTTTGTTTTGCCCTTTTCTTGATTTTAGGAATGACACTTTCAGCTCCTTGTACTATGGCATCACGAAAAATAGTCCATTCACCAGGTGTTTCACCTTCATCTTTCAAAGCGTTATAACGATTTTGAACCTCCACTTTAAACTGCTGTTTTAATACCTCATTCCTACTTAAAAGGGATACCTTCAACTTTGGTGTTATTTTGGATTTTTTCAGTTTCCTCAACTTAACCTTCGGGTGGCACACTAACAACGCATGATCGCTGCCACAATATGATCCTGGGTAACATTTCACCTGCTGAACTGCATTCCTGAACCTATGGTTGATTGTTATGTAATCTATTTGATTTCTTGCTCTGTCTCCTGGACTAATCCATGTATACAGTCGTCTTCTATGGTGCTGAAACCAAGTGTTCATAATGACCTGACTATTTTCCTGACACCATTGGATCCATCTTTCACGTTCTTTCACCAAGCCCATGTGGTCCAACTGTATTTCCTTCTCTTCCTTTTCCCACTTTGGTATTCAAGTCACCCACAATGAACACTATCTCCTGTGATTTACACCATTTCTTGCTTTAAATTTCGTAGCTTTCCTTTTTCGTACAATGTTCTCACATTCCATGTTCCTATTTCAAGATGTTGTTTTTTGCAAACAGTAGTTTGATTACGGTCTGGGTAACCTGTTGCACATGACCATCCCTACCGGACGAGGTGTCTCCGACCCCATTCACGTCATTAGATTTTCTTTCATAAATATATTTGACTATGATTTTACTAGGCATGATACAGCAGTGGTTTGCCTTTGCCTTCTGCCGGGTGTGTTCCTTGAGAACACCAGCTCTAGCTAGCTGCTGTTGACCCATACAGGGTTCATCCGCCTTCTCTGGTTGCTAGCCACCATCAGCCTTTGGTCAGCCAAGACCACTCACAAGGCAGTGGGAGCAAAAAGCCATAGCATAGAATCACACACAAAAAAAGATGGGCTAAATAAAATTGCCTGCAGTTAATCAAAGATTATGCATTAGCATAAAATTGAGGTGTGGTGGTGGTTAGTGCTGGTGTATTGATATAGATTAGCCTAGGGGTAAATATCAAATCAAATGTAACATGGGCAACAATGCATAATAAATGCACTTTTCTACGCATGCGCAAGGAAGGATATAAAAAAATACATTGCTGTATCTGTAATAATTACACAGGACTATCGAACTGAATTGAACTTAGTCAGAAACATTGATAAAAATGAACATTTTATCAAGGTTTTTAATAAACTTTTCAAAAAAGAATTGTTCCCAAATAAAATTAACCGCATCTCTAACCAGCATCCAACATTCAGCACCCAGCATCATACATACCACAGGAATCGGGTATAAAGAGACTTGGAAAATCTGTTCATCACTCTATCTAATATCTCGTTGTTTTGTTCTTTTTTTTCTTTATCAAGAGTCTATGTAGTCAGATGCCCCCAACAACACTCTTAATATCCACATGGTGAGGCCCTTTCTGTGTCTTACAACAAGTTAAGAATTCTTCGTTCCAATTTGACATTTGTCCAACCCCTCTTGCATTCAAGTATCCATACACTCTATGAGACAAATCCTAATGATACTGAGAGCGACACTAACCTTAGAGTAACTGGCTATTGATATTTTCCCTGTCGAAATTCCAATACTCATCTCATTAGACAGGATGTCTTGTCTTGAGTCAGTGGACGAAACCTAAATATGCTTCTATGTCTCTCTCCTTCTTCAAAGCATCTTATTAACCTTAATTTCTTATGTAGGTCTCCTTCTTTTCACTCCTGTTTTCTTGTTTGATTATTGGGGGTGTATCTAATACATTGTAAGGGCCTTGGATACCCATAGTTCTGCCAATATCTTTTTGTTTGATAATTTCAATGCTCACCATAGCGGCTTGCAAGAATATTCCTATCAAAATGGCAGAAAAGTGGAAGTTCCCAGTAGCTTACCCTTGGTTCAACATCGTAAACAAACTACTGACTTTCCAGCCAGTATTACGGAATCTTGAAGTTTATCCTACAAGAATTCTTAAATTTTGTTGGCTAAAAATTGCATTTGTATATAATTCACAATACCTCTTATTAAAAATACAATATATTAAAAAACGCAAATTGATTTTTAATATCCTTAGTAATTGTGGGTAAAATCAAACAAAGAGCAAATGTTTCTTCAAAATAAATGAAACATGGTCTCTTTTGGGGTACCACAAAAAGAAATATCAAAATAAATACTTTAACGATAATTTAAAACAGTTACTAAACATGACATACCTTAAAACCAAAAATTTCGGCTATTGGCTAATTTTACCTACACCTAATCATTACCAAATTTAAATCGATTTGGGAAACTTTTGCAAGATTGACAAATACCACGATCTACTTTGGAATGCCCTTTGTATGCCAAGTTGCAATACTGCTTCTTGTACAAGAACCAAGAGTCATTAACTCTTGGCTGCGAATGAGGCATGTGGATAATTTGTTCGCTAGAAGATCGGTCAATTATAAAAATAATCAATACATTTGAAACTGATAAAAGCATCAAGGATGGCATGGGTTGGATGTGACGTATTGACTGTGGCGACCCCTGATAATAATACACTACTGGGAGAAGGGAAAAAAGTAGCAGACGCAGAAAAAGAAAAAAAGAAACAACTCAAAAATAAACAAAATATTAATGCTAGATTAATTTACTGCATAGTACTGGATAGTAGTACCTTTAGCTTCATTATTCTTTATCTCTTTTAATAATGTTGGTAGATGAATCACTACGCCATTCCCTTTTCAAAAAAAAGAATGAAAATCATTTAGTGAATTGACAATATTGTACAGTCACATTACCATAATATACAAATGTGATTGTCAACAAGCTCTCGTAAAAACGGGCTCTCATAAAGCGGGTACTCGTTAGATTAAAAGCACTATTATCAGTACGCTGAGATGAGGAGACTAACAGCAATATTTAGTACACATTATATAAGCGCTACAAAAATTGACACTCAAATATAATGCGGGCAAAGAAAGCAACCAAACCACAACCAAAATTTCCTGTGTATGGTGAAAACTAATTATGATTCACAGAGTAAAGATTGTTTATATTCGCTAAACTTATTCTTCACACGGTACTTCAACTAATACACGTTTGGATATGTTGTCTTTTCAAGAAATTGAACGTAGAGCAATGGTGTAGAAAAGTCTTGAATAGTGATCAAGATCATACTTTGCTTATACACTTGGAAATATTTGGCTTTTAAGCTCGGAAAAGCAGTTCAAAATAAGAAAAGAAAAACAAGTATCATGATTCCTACAACAAAAAATAAATTAATATATAATTTCAAAATTCACATGCTTTTTTATTTAGAAATATAAAGATTTTCATCTTCTCTTGCAGTAATACCCTCCAAATCGGGCATGTTATCCACGAAGTTTTTATCAGTTTTCACCAGCTTAAAAGTTCTGGATTTTTCTATTCTTTATTATGCATACATTACTTGTAATAGGTTGTTCTTAAACACCTTTATTATTTTCTTCATTAAAAATTCCATACTCTCGTTAGTTTGATTAAATTCTTTATTTCAATGACGACTAAGCTGCTTTTACATATGACACCATTTTTACCAAGGCTAAAATTAACATAATAAGCCTTGTACCTTCTTGATAGTTCAACAAATTACTGTTCAAAACGTTTTGCTTTACGGTCGAAATATTTTTAATGCTTGTTTTAAAACCAACAGTAACTTCCAAAATAATAAAATATCACTTTCAAAGTCAGGTCGTTGTTCTTGGCTGGTTATGACTGTATGACAAGTTTGGAAAACTCTCTGTGTCTACGAAGATTTCTAACCCTTGTGGTTTCATTGGAGTTATATCATCATCATAATAAACTCTTGGTTAACAGGGTGCAAAACACTTCGCTAAAATATTTTGGTAGCATAAATCGTTGATTTAAGTTGCTACGCTTATCAAATAATAATAATGAAGACACGTTACCAGTGGAGCACTGTCCTCTTGAAAATAATTGCACGACCTTTACTGTTGCAAACAGACTTTTACAACTCCAAAATTGACACGCATTACAAGCATGCGCATTAAATAAAAACTTTCAACGACGGCATCCTGTATTTAATAAAGCCTAAAGCGACGTCATATTCGACGATATGCTGCCCTGCCTCCGGTAGTAGTAATAGTGGTAGTAGTAGTAGTAGTAGTAGTAGTAGTAGTAGTAGCAGTAGTAGTAGTAGTAGTAGTAGTAGTAGTAGTAGTAGTAGTAGTAATAGTAGTAGTAGTAATAGTAGTAGTAGTAGTAGTAGTAGTAGTAGTAGTAGTAGTAGTAGTTGTTGTTGTTGTTGAAGCAGCAGTAGTAGTAGTAATAGTAATAGGAGTAATATTAATGACAATAGATCACTTAATGGAACATGATATGTCCACAAATACAATATCTAGTCAACTGGTAACAGAAAAGCAAAAGGAAATTGTAGAAAAAGCATACCTATTATCACCCTTGCACCTTCATTGGTAATGCCACTAAATTGGATATAAAAATTAATCATTGTAATAACAGATTAACTACTGTTAACTATTCATCTATTAAACAAAAAAAATTATATCTTACTTGGCAGAACAATGTGTAGAAAAGATTAAGGGGAGATGACATTTGAAGAAACCACACAAGCACCTATCTTTGTTCAAGATGGTTTGGTTGTTTTACATAAAAAATGTTCATTGCTGGAAGTAACTACAGGTACAAGAAGGAGCTACCAAAGCAACATGTAAATAAAAGGAGGATCCTTTTCTTGATGCTTTGCAAAATAACCACTGAAATACAAGAGGTATGGAAATCTCTATCTAAAAATGCAAATACACCGCGAAGTATAACGGAGGGCAAAAGATCAGTTCCATGGAATTAATCTGAACACTAAGGTCTCTTTCTGGCCCCACTCCATGGCATTGTTATGATCAACATCCAATTCTGTAGCTATTTTCTGCTGGATTGACAGGTTAAGTCCTGACAACATCTGGAATACATAGTAGTATGATAACCATTAATAAGACACTGACATGATACAGAATGAGAAAAACCAGCTACAAAAAGAAGCAAAGTACTATATGAAATAGAAACCTGAATGAATCTAGCAATAAAGAACTTGAATTACTTTTAAAAGTCTTCTGCGATTCCAAACTTATCACCTCCTCAACACCTCATTAGCTATTACGGATTGTTTAATATGTTAACAGCTCCCCCATAATGCAAGTATTAAATAGTTGCAAATATTATCATTATTTTTCATCTCACTGAGGGCACCATGTTATAGTGGTTGGTACAGTTGGACTGTAACAAAGGGTTTCTTGGTTCAATTCCCAAGGCAAGTAAAACCTTTAAAGCTTTACACAAAGGAAAAAACATTGGTTGGCATCAGGAAGGCCATCTGGCAAAAAAAATTGGAAAGTGCAACAACAAAATCCTCTGAAAATCCCAGAATCTGAGAAAAATGACATTAAAAGCAATTGCAAAAATTTGTATAATGGATGAAAGCTTTAAGATAATGTGGTGATTGTATTGCAATCAACAGAGTCACTTAACACATGATATGATGCAACTTAAACTAGTATATGATCTTCTGCTGCTCTTTGAAACATTAAGCCACAAGGATTGAAAATGCAAAATTTCAGGCTGCTCCTGTTTTATGATGAAATGGCAAGGTCAGAGTAGGACAATATTGTCACATGTATTTGTAACGTGATGTGAAAGACAATCATGGGTTAATGAAATAATATAGGCCACAATAAGTAACTTGTTTGTTTTTTAACAGGGGGAAGTTTGTGACCTGCATGGTCAAGTTATTTTCTGTGGTGTTTGGACTAATTTTTTGGGTGCTATGGGTGCTTGGTTGGTAATCTTACTCCTCCAATAGAGGCATTTCTCACTTTGATGATGTCAAGCCTCAAATATTTGGGTTTCCAGAGCAATATCCTTGGCACTGGGATTTACAGTTATGTGATCTTTACATCTGCAATTTTCATTAAAAAGGGTTGCTTAGATATCTTCATCTTCAGCCTCTTCTTTTACCATCCAATAAAGAAGAGTTGTCATTATTCAACCCCTGAACTACACAGATTATGGTCTGTTCATGTGACAGCAGTGGTTAAAGAAATACAATCTATAAATAACATAACATCTAACTAAAAATCAGCTTACCTGGGTATGAGATGAAAGAAAAAGGACGTTGAATTGATTACAACAGTATGTCCAGCATTGCTGCCTCCCTGTGGAAAATTAACAGTTTTGATAAAACAAGCTGCTGATCAAAAAGACATTAAAACTACACTCAACATTAAAGTGCTATAAAAACAACCAGTTAAAAAACATATTTTTCACTGGTGTCTTTTATGTAATTCTGGTCAACTAACTGACACCTTTAGGAATGTGATTATGTAACAGCATAAACTAACCAATCTGAGAAGAACATCTACAGGGTACCTTTCTTTCAAAGTTCTACCATGGAGCTGCTCTAATGCAATGAACTTGCCAGTGCAGAAAACTTGAACCACCTCTACTTTGGGAGTTGCAAAGTGGAATTTTACTGTGCTACTTAAGCCTTTTAATACAGTAAATGCTGACCCACTGAGAAACAATGGAAGAAACAAGAAGAGCTTGAGTCTTTGGGCACACAGTAACTAACTACAATCTATTACACCAAAATCTCCCAGAAGAGTCACAATTCTGATAGCATTTGTTCAAGTCAGATAATGTCAAAACCAATACCAAAATTAACCCTAAGCTGCAAAGATAGTTAATGAACAAACAAGAACATTGTGTCTCTTCAGACAGGAATGTCTATCAAGAGGCAAGTGTTCTCTTCCCTGTTCTTGATGTGTATGTGGTACAATCCATTTGTTTGGGAAAATCCCACAATATCGTAACATCCTTACTTTCAGTTACAGGTGCTGGATGATGTTCATACCAGCTAGCTTATGTTTCAATGGAAAAGTGCTGACAAATTTTCCAAATGTAGGCCAACTCAACCATGAGTTTTTTATATTTGTTTGGTGTTAGTACCGACCAGCTAGAGACAAGGTGGTCAATAGTTTTGGTTTTGTCCTCACAGAACCTACATTCTTGATTGACACCATTATGTAAAACATTAGCTTGGTAGTTCCTAGTGAGCAGACTCTGATCCTGTGCAGCAAGAATAAAGCCCTCTGTTTCCCCTTTCAGTCCAGAGCTCCTCAGCCACTGATGGGTTGCTTCTTTGTCTGCATCAGCATTGTTGCTTTGGGATGTGAACTGTCCATGGTGAGGGTTTTCTTGCCACCTAGATTCGAGTCTGTCCAATCCAGTTTTCTTTGCTTTTTGCTTGATGTTTTTAGCTACAACTGTTGGGGTTAGTGTGTTATCAATCTCAAGATCAACACCTAGTTCTTGGAAAAACTTCTCTGACTCTTTAAGGATTGAGTGCAATCTTTTGGAAATTTCANGCTTGTGCAGCAATAATAAATGCCTCTGTTTCCCCTTTCAGTCCAGAGCTCCTCAGCCACTGATGGGTTGCTTCTTTGTCTGCATCAGCATTGTTGCTTTGGGATGTGAGCTGTCCATGGTGAGGGTTTTCTTGACACCTAGATTCGAGTCTGTCCAATCCAGTTTTCTTTGCTTTTTGCTTGATGTTTTTAGCTACAACTGTTGGGGTTAGTGTGTTATCAATCTCAAGATCAACACCTAGTTCTTGGAAAAACTTCTCTGACTCTTTAAGGATTGAGTGCAATCTTTTGGAAATTTCATGCCTATTAATGTGTTGAAGCATCCAATCATTGGTTAAATCAAGATATTGTGAGAGACCAATAATGTATGTTAAAAGAGAGCTCAAACTGGATCACCCCCCCACTCCCCACTACCTGCTTTATGCCTAGGGAGGTACAAATAATCAATATCTGATTTAAAACAATGCATCAGATTATAAGTCAGTTGCTTCCTTAACTTTATGTATAGCCTTTTCAGATCACTCAGATTCCAATTTATAATACCAAAGCATTTGACAGAGTTCCAAGAAAAGTGATGTTGGTGAGAGCAGTTATGAAAATGTATGAAGATGTGAAGACAAAGGTGAAAATTGGTAGTGGATACTCAGATGAGTTTCCTGTTAGAGTTGGAGTACATCAAGGCTCAGTGCTATCACCATTCATTTTTTACAATTGTTCTGGATGCCCTCACTGAAAATTGCAGAAAAGGACTGTTATATGAGTTGCTCTATGCTGATGACCTGATTTTGATGGCCGAAAACATGAATGAATTGGAAAAACAATTTAGAGCCTGGAAGGAAGCATTTGGCAGTGGAGGGTTGAAGGTGAATATGGAAAAGAAAAAAGTGATGGTGACTGAGGAGGAAAGAGGTAAAGTTGTAGAGTCAAAATTGTATCCTTGTGGTGTATGTGGAAAAACAGTAAGGGCAAATGCGCGGTTTGTCAAGGGTGTATGAAGTGGATACATGCAAGATGTCATGGAGTGAAGAGATTTGAAAGGAAAATGGCAGAAAGTTTAAAGTGTAAGAGATGTCTTAAAGGCGAGCAGCAGGCTGATGATGATGGTGATGAGCAAGTGTTTTGTGGCTTGGAAAAGGTA
>RDPX01000083.1:2098426-2190928 GCA_003991215.1 Morbakka virulenta
CCACCTCTGACGCAGAAAAGCTACTCCACACCCTTGAAATCACAGCAAGTGAGATTGGGCTGTACATCAACTGCAAGAAAACCAAATACATAGCTCTCAACCAAGAACAAGAAGTGCAAGTAAAATCCACAAATGGCAAAATCATAGAATCTGTTGATGACTTTCTTTACCTGGGCAGTTACATAAAATCAACAGCCCATGACATCGATGTAAGGAAGGCGAAAGCTTGGTCTGCTTTAAATAAGCTGTCCTGTATTTGGAAGTCCAATTTACCAGATCATTTAAAATGCAGATTCTTCCGATCAGTTGTTGAATCTGTCCTACTGTATGTTCAGTCTCCCGGACTTTGACAAAGAAGCTAGAGACATCTCTAGATGGCACTTACACCAGAATGCTGTGAGTAGCTTTAAACCTTGATTGGCGAGATCATCCGACCATTAAAGATATCTATGGGTCACTACCAAGAGTATCTGTCTCTCTTCGAGAAAGGTGTCTTCGATTCACTGGACACTCATTCAGAAGTAAAGATGAGCTAGTCAGTGGTGTCCTTCTATGGAGGCCATCACAAGGCACAGATCACAGAGGTCATCCCACGAAAACCTACATCGACCAAATTGCTGATGACGCTGGTTGTTTGGCTGAGGATCTGCCAAGCCTCATGGAAGACAGAGACCTGTGGAAAGCACAAGTCAAGAGAGTTTGAGATATGAACTCGACGTGGTAAGGTAAGGTAAGTATCCTTGAACACCATCCCTACCTGGAGCTTTCCAATTAGATACCTTTCTACATTGCTTTGTTACTTTCTCTACACTTATTTCCAAAGTTGCTACTTTCTTCTGCATTAGGCATCTCATTTCCATTAAAATCATTACCATTTAACTCATTATATATCTTCTTTTGATCTGCATTGAAGATATGGTTCTGCCTAAATTGGTTGATTCTTTGCTCATACCTTTTGAGCTTTCTGCTTTTCCCAATCATTCTCTGATTTAGCTCTTCACTGACAGTATTTATTCTTTTTCTCGAGCCTCCAATGGTGCACCAAGGGTCACCTGCAAGGCTAGGGACCTTCACATGAAGTACCAGTCTCATTTATGCTGTTATTCTCAATAGTTCCATTTGACATTTCAACACTAATATAGAGGGCAGTGGTGACTAGGTGTCACAGCCACCAGTATCTTTATTGAGACACAATCTCTACGAAAGCTACTAACCAAAGCTAAAGATCCAAACCTGATGATGAGACACAGTAACACCCTGCCAGACATCAATCTGGAATTTACTACTTTGGTTGGTTTATTGTTCAGAGTTTTCTTTCTCATAGAACGATTGCCAACCAAGGCTTACAAACTCATCCTGGCCAGAAAGAGCAAAGGGACAGGCAACTCTGCCAGATGTCAACCCAGTATTTCAAAGTCTCAGAGTAGGCTAACAGGTGCTACACCTTGCCTAAGGGTGACCTGGAGGTAGTTGTGGCAAAGGGTAACATCATTCTCCACAACCAGATGCAGCTTATCCTCATACCCATTATGTATTCTCATCATTGATTTTTATAATCATCAACATTAAAATGGGTTCCATAATTACAATGGTTCTCCCTCAAAAAAGGAAAATACATTAATAGAATATAAGGGCTTGTTTCCATAGAGCTCATGAGCATTTTCTGCTATAGAAGAAAATGCTCACGAGCTTTTTTATTGCATATGTGCATTGCATTAAAAATACCACTGGACAGGTGATTTTTTATGTTCACAAGCTGCTCGTGAACATTTTTAAAAAGTAGAACTAGTTCTACTTTTTAAAAGTATTTTTTTTCCACCTGAGTTTAAGAACCAATGATAGTTCATTATTTGAGACATTACATAATCTTGTATTGTATTAACATTTTTGCACGGTCATCAAAAAACATAATATTTCAAGATAACAAAATGGTGGCAAATAGGTATGTCGTGACAAGTTTTGATGAGGATGAAGAAAACGAGGATATCAATTATAATGAGGAAATTTATCAAAGATTATTAAAGGAACAAAAGGAAGCAGAACAAAAACATCAACAGAAGAACATAATAACGATAGATACCTCAGCCATTTCATCTGCCAGTTCTGGTATCGTACATTATCAACAACTTTGTCGACCGGGTTCTCCTATATCTACCATAGTAAATTCACACTTTTAGCTGCATTGCACACAGCTAAACGTACGATACTGTGTGCTTTTTTATAATTAAAGTATTCAGAGCCACTACATTATGGGGATTGCATCACTACATGCCTACCGTCAATGCAACCAATACAATGTGGAAAGTTCCACTTACTCTCAAATTCTTTGGCAATTTTTTTCCACTTGAACACTGTGTCAGGTACTGCAAGATGTCCTCTTGCTTAACACATTTCATATTACCGTGCATGTTTCATTGATGATACAACTAACTGTAGGTGGACTTACTCTAAAACTACTTGCAATAGAAACTTGTGCATTGCCACTTGATAGGTACCATAATGTTATACAAAGCCTTTCACTTGGTCCTGTAACATCGCGAATTATAGATGATTTCAAAATAAAAGGAGCAACCCATGGAAGAAGTTCTTCGAATCGCCTAGGTAGCATTTTGAAGGCACAATAACACAATAACACAAGCAATATTAAAATCAATTTTTGCTTATGAAGCAAGAGAAACCTCTTGTTTATAGCTGCCATGTTTGTTCACATGAAAACGTGCCAAGAAAAAAATACACTGTATGGAAATGGCTTGAGGCTCAGGCGGAAAAAGCTCACACACATTTTCCACTACACGGAAATTGCAGCTCTATGGAAACAAGCCTTTAGTATATATAAATATAAGTTAAAAGTAAAATCTATTTAAAATGTCAAGCAGCGACCTCTTATGGAGAAAATCAAGGAAGGGTTTTATCTCTACAAAACTTCCTTGCATCTGAGAAAAACTTCTTAAACATTTCTCTTCACAAATAAATTTTAGTAATAACTATAGCTTGTTGTTGGAAGTTGTTCTGTTTACCATGCAAGATCCATAATCCATCTTGACAAAAGCAAGTTTTTTATGTATATTTAACAATTTCAACTTTTCAGTATGCTGGTCATTGTTTCTTGACACATTTGTGGACAAACTACAACATGACTTGTTATGCCTGGATCTGAGAAGATTAATTCATATGCATCCAGAGAAAACACTTTGTGAAAAAATGTTTTTGTCTTGGTTTCCTTGTCTATATTCTCTTCATATTCATATTCAAAGACCTGTGTGACCTTATGTCCAGCAGTGTACCACTATCTTATGACTCTTAGTGTCACCTTTTTGATCAACCCCTTTTTGCCCACTGTCCCTTTAATCCATGTAAGGCTTTGTTTCATCAATCAAGGAGGAAGGGTAGTCCTTACAATGTAGTCCGTAATATACATTATTTCTCTCTTTAAGTGGAACCAAATATTTTGGCTTTGACAGTATCTTTCTTACAGTGGATGTTGTAAAGAAGGAACACTAGATATTGAATTGTATAAATATACACTGTTGATACACAGTGGTGTTCCTAACATTTATTAGACATTCATTTCAGAGAATTCTTTCTATGCAAATGATGCATTCAACATCACTTGGTGCATCAATTCCATGATAAAATGCTGGTAATTCCAATACTGGCTTAAGTCAGCAAACCCTAAGTTGTCAAGGCTAACCTGACATGCCTTTCTTTTCTTGGATGCTGTGCTGTCTCAAAAACAGGATGGAAAAGCAAAATTTATCAAATATACAAGAGGTCCAAAGGGCAACTGTTACCATTAAAGTGGTGTGATCACAAAGTTCAGGCAGTATCTGTTGGTGCTAAAATTCATTGTCTACATACAACAAACTCTGTGGACAATGAATGGTGCAGAAAAGCCAATTTTCCAAGTGACTTCAGATACTGATGACAGTTTAGTGATTCCCAGGTCATAAGTTCATCCTACCATGTGTGGGAACTTCAACAGTTTTAAGGTCTATTTAATGCAGTTTTGTACATAATTATTGTTTACAAATTTTTCTTTTTGCCAAGAGTCATTTTCCCAGCTGTCATCGCACTTCCCTTTCAAGGGTTGTCACAGGGAAGTGACTCTTTCTATTTGTGTTGGTCCTGTGCATCCTCCTCTGTCAGTCCAATCCTAATCATGTCATTATTCATGCAGTCTCTCCACCTTCTCTTCGGTCTTCCCAGTCTTCTCCTACCTGGTAGCTCCATGTTAAACACACATTTCCCAATGTGCCCATCTCTCTCCTTTGAACTTGTCCATACTACCTCAATCGTGCCTCTACAAGATTTCCTACAATGCCACATACCCCAATGGTGCATCTAATCCATTCATTTCTAATCATATCTTCTTCTTCTTCTTTTTTTTGGCCTTTTCCAATGCTACACCAGGTCGGCCGCTTAACACAGTATCCTCCAACTTCCTCATCCTCCCACGCACCTTCCCTTAGTTCAGGTCTAATCATGCTTTTGTATACCTTTGCCTTGAGCTTCACTGCCATTTTCTCATTTCTAATCACATCTCTCTTTGTAGTTCCAAGTGACCACCTCAGCACCCGCATTTCTGCAGTCTGTAGTCATGTTCTCAGTTGTAAAGCATAAAAATTGCATGGCTGACTGTATCTAAAACAACCAAACACAGAGCAAATGGTATCATAGGAAGTCAATACTCTGAGCATCTCTGCCCTAAGGTAATATCCTATTCATCACCAAACCCTGTTTTTCTCTATAAATGATTGAAAATATAGACATGAAAGGTTCACAGGGTTAATTTACGAACCATCACCCGAAGCACCCAAATTTGCAACAAAATCACATTATTGGATACAGTGATTACACTAAAAAATATGTGCACTTATTGACAGTTGCAGTAAGGCAAAACCTTGGTACGTTCAAATGCGGTGTTACTTGTGAAATTCAGTTGAAGGGTATTAGCATATTTTAGCATGTTAGTGTCATTGTAGATTCTGATTTGTGTTTGAAACTCGGTCCAACGTAGATCGACAGTGCCTCGCAGCAAGATTAAATGGTATGATGACGGGTTTGTGGGTTGTAAAAAGTCAACCAGTGCGAGCTTGGTAAATTTCCAGTGTACGCAATACTATTAGCTAAAGTAGCTAAGAATACCATAGCAACAGATAAAAGCCTACACGATGACAGGCTGTTCTTTCCTGTAACCCACCTTTTTCCTTTCATGTCCACACACACAAACTGAAATTCGATTAACTGGTGTATTTTTCTGATCGTAAATGAAAATACACTTTAGAAAAAGTGACATTGCTTGACTACGCAACAGCCGTAATATGAAAAAAATCGTATACCCCTACCTGACAACGGCAGACAAAATCGGCATCCGTTGACAAGATATCCACCAATTTACCCTTGCCTTCGTCACCCCATTGCGCTCCGATTACTACAGAAATAGCGTTTTGCGTCATTTTTTGATATAGCTGATAAAGGCCTTATCGTTCGAAGGTGTTCGAGGTCACAACTGCAGAAACGTTGTTCCCTTGGATGCTCACGATGTCAACCCAACGAGGGAATGATCAACCAAACCTCACTTTCATTTCTAGATTTGGCGCCTTTTTACAAATGATACCACAAGAGACAAAACTGGCACCATTATTCACAATTGGAATGTTTTTTCACATGAAAGAACACAGGGTGGTAAAATTTCCTTCAGAACCAGCTGAAGGCAAAGGGTAGGAATCCAACCTTTTCAGCAAGACTCGCTTAATAAGATTATAGATATTTGCTGTTGTTTTTTCTGTGTTACCCGTATAAATTTTTGTTAAGTAATACGATAATACTCAGTGGCGGCTGGCCTAAAGGAGTTGGTGGGGGTTTAGCACTACTAAAAATTTGTGGGATGATATTTTTTTAAATATAGCCAATGATTTCAGGGAAAATACTTTAATCATATCCTTCGCCAATGGGAAAAGGCCATAGTAAATTGGGATTCCTTGTGGTTTACTAACATATCGCACATACAGCGCACAACAATGGTCCGCATGGTTTTGGGGCATTGCTCTTTAGTCAAACTCGCACATTGCACAGAGAGAAAATTCCTGTCTGGGGCTAAAAATCCAAGCTCCGTGTTACCATTCTATTAAAAATCAAAATGGTGTCTATTCACGCAGGCCCTTTGTTTTTATTCAATTAGACAGTTGATTATACTACTTGATTGAGGGCTGGTTTGAGTCAGCCCCAACCATTGAAGTTAATTGTTGCTATGATATCACGGATATGAGAGGGTGATTCCCAGCATTGATTCGATCAGCCTGCCAAATATAACACTTGGTTGAGTCTAGATTCAGTTAGCCTCAAGCATTGAATTGAATAGCTATTGATGAATTTTCACACTGTCACATATATTGAAGGCTGATTCGACCATTGAACAGAATGAACATTTTTGTGGTAATGAATCACCTTCATGCAATGCATATTCATTGAAGCGAGAATCGGCTAATATTCTGACATAAATATATTTATGCTATCCATAGTAGAAACTTTGATACAATTTGTACATGAAATTCGACTGTTTGAATTATTTTTTTATCTTCTTCTTGCGGTCTTGTTCCATCGCTAGGACGGGTCGGCCGCTCGACACAGTCTGCGCTACTTTCCGCACTCCTTGTAGTCCTCCGGATTCGCTCCAACTTGCCTCATGTCCTCCCTTACAAAATCTCTCCATCTCAGCTTCTGCCTGCTTCTGCTCTTTCCCCCCTGAACTGTCACCTGCCACGCTTGTTTCATCGGGTTCTCCTAGTTCCTCCTCATTACATTCCCATACCACTTTAACCTTGCTTATTATTATTTTTGTATAACTATCAGCAAATATAGATAAAGTGGATTATCTTTTGAAAAACCCTTTCACCGGCTCTCTATCCAAGAAAAACTGGAAGTGAAAAGCTTAGGCACACACCAGCCGAATGTCCCAATATGACAAAAGCTGTAAAGGAGATGTAAAAACATTGTTCTTTCGACGCTGTTTCTGTTTTTCTGGTTTGGTAGTGAATCATCCTGAACAAAAAGTGGGGGACCTATTTCAAGCATTTTTCAGAAAGTGCGAGAAAGTACAAATCATCATCACACCAAAGCAATAATAAATCACTTCAGCAAACGTCTAGAAGACTTAACACAATTTCTTCACTAAAAGACCGTCGTTCAAATGTACAAAGACATAATCGTGAAGTCTATAAAAAGCGTCTTGAAAGAAATTATCAACTGCCTGATATTTTGTGAAGCGCAAAAACTCCTTTTTCGCGAACATTTCCGAAGAAATTGATGTGACTTAGCTAGGTGTATTTTTAGGGTTACTTAGATTACTGTCAGTTTTAGCTTGTCAACTTACTAATCATTTAGAAAATTGCACTGTATTTCAAGGAATAAGCCTTATTATTCAAAACAAACTTGATTATATGTTTGAAACTTAGAGTCAAGAAATTCATAATGAAATACAAAAACGTTTGTTTCACTGCAAGCTGACGTATCATGCGTCAAGCAATCTGTTTTAATCTTGAAAATTCTGAGCTTTATGGATTCAGAGGAAGCCATAAATGTAAGAGCTTCATCATGTCATCAGTCGTAAGCATTTTCCGAGCTACGTTTCGAGAGATAATTCTCCCATCGTCAGGCTACTGAAATGATTAGATACGGCTATTTTAAACTCTGGTAGTGCAGACGTGTGTGTAGACAGGGCTCGAGTTCTTTCGGGAAGTGGCGCCATACCTTTGTTGTGTTTGTTGTGCTTCTTTCTTTAGTGCTGGAAGCCATATTACTGGAAGGGTGTAGGATATACTGTTGTTAATGTGATTGCTGCATTGCAGGGAATGGATTGTTTCTTTTATTTTTCTTGTTGTTGTGTTGATTTCTTTGTCTATAATTCTTTTATTTTCCCAGTCAAAGGTATGATCCTCTATCCAGCAGTGTTCGGCTATTTCATGATTCTTGGTGTCACCTTTCTGAACAGCCCTCTTGTGTTCTTTTTCTCTTTGACCCAAGGAACGCTTTGATTCACCTATATATGAGGAAGGACAGTCTTTACATTGTAGTCTGTAAACTACGTTGTTCCTCTCCTCAAGTGGGACTGGGTCTTTTTGTTTTGAGAAGATCTTTCTTAAGGTGGATGTAGTGAAGAAGGAGCATTGAATGTTGTGTTGTCGGAGGGCTCGTCGTAGATGTTCACTGGTATTCTTCATTTAAGGCAGACGTATGCGTTTCAGGGGTTCTTTATCTTCATAATTAGGTCCAGTGGTTCTGTGACATCCTTAGCGTAGTATCCATTGGATAGGAGAACCCTTTGAAGGTGTCTTTCTTCTTTTCTGAGGTCATTTTGAAATATTCATGCAAGCATTTGAAGCCACAGCATTATCAACAGCAGACCAAGAACCAACTGTCTGAAATTAAGAGCCCGTGGAAAAAATTGCGAAAATAAATTCCCGGGGAAAATGTTAACATGACCTAATCACAAAATCCGTGAAGTTTAAAACCTAACGCTCCAAGACGATGATTGTAACAGGGCATGATTAAAAAAATGAAATTAAACACTTAACAGATACATTTTTGTATATTTTTCACCAAGTCAAACTATTCTCAAAATCAGAAGGTAATACAGTAATTAACCTGTGACCACATTGTCTTCTTCTCGCTCGACCTCTCCTTGAAGTGAATTGTTTTCTCCTCTGTTTTTGTTTTTTATACGCCTAAACTAAGATCTAATATCAGCCTCTGTAGTGTTGTTTTGTGGATATGGGTGGCTTTTGTTGGCCCGTGTCCAGATCCAAAGTAGATATCACGAACGCGACCACATTTTGAGTTCTGGAAGCCAGCCAGCCAGTCACGTCCTTCCATCTTTTCAACGGCCTCCCTCCTTCGCCTTCTGCCGGGTACTTCATAACTCAATACTCTCCTACCTACATAATCTGCATCACGCCTTGTTATGTGCCCGTGCCAACGAAGTCTTGACTCCTTCATCTTGTCTTTAAGTCTCCTGATATGGGATGCTTCCCGAATGTGGTCGTTAGGAATTCTGTCTAGTCGCGTCACAGCTAGTAACCACCTCAGCATGCGCATTTTAGCCACTTCTAAATCCGCTTCTTGTCACTGGGTAGTAGCAACAGTTTCCAGACCATATAATGGAGCTGAACTTTTCTCTTCATTCGTGGTGATATTTTCCTATCGCAAAGTACCCCTGTTACCTTTCTCCAACTATCCCAACTGGCTTGCACTCTCCTCTTTACTTCTCTATCATAGTTTCTATTTGCTTGTAGAGTTGAACCCAAGTACTTACATTCGCTCAGTTTATGGATTTCTACCCCTTCCAGCTGTATTCTATTGTTCTGGCTTCCGTTCAAAGCTAAGTACTCTGTATTTGTCCAGCTTATTTTTATTCGTTGCCTCTCCAAGGCATAGCACCACCTCTACAGCTGTAGTTCAACTTCTTCTCTTTTCTCACTACACAGTATAATATCGTCTGTGAACATCCTATTTTGAGGTGCATCTCTTCTTATATCATCTGTGAGTCTATCCATTACCACTGCAAACAGGAAAGGGCTTAAAGTCGGGCCCTGGTGCAGGCCAACCTTCACTTCGAAGTAACCTGTGCTTCCTGTAGCACTTCGAACACAGGTTTTACTGTTCTTGTACATATCTTGTACCAGTCTGATTGGCAAACGAAGGCTGCAGAAATATTAAATTGTAAGCATGAATATACTAGAAAATAGGCGTCCACACAAGTGTGGAACGTGTTCGAGCGAGCAAACCTGAAAATATAATTATGTATATGTAATAAGAACTATGATAAGTCACCAAAAATTTGTACCATCCCACTTTCCCTAATGTTAACACACACTTAGTTTTTATGTCTTTTTGAGTAAACCTGCATTAAATGTGCATTAATATTAGAGAGAGCTTTGGACTTTCATCCTGGAATAATATAATAAAATGAAATCATTTTTCAATTTACTTTTTACAAATCACAACAGCATAATGGGTTATAAATTTTTTTTTCTGTTGTTTCCTATCAACCTTTTTAGATGTTGTCTTTAAACAATTCTACACCTTGTAAACTCACAATTACTGTTGTTTGGATTGCTGGTGGTTTTTCTTCACATTTACAAAGAATATACCTGATTGTACCTCTGGCACCGTTTTGTCAGACCAGCTTCACCCCAAAGATTGGTGCTTACCAACATGACCTCCATACCTATACACAAGAGCAAATTTTTTGGAAGCCCACCATCCTGATAATTTACTTTTCTCAGCCTGAGCACAGTTATAATGAGCTTTCACGGCTGCAATTGGTTTACCAAGAGCTTTTTTCTAGCAATGCTATATTCCTTTAAATCTTCGTTATAAACATATACCATAACTGCAGTCATTTTGAAGTTTTCCCTTTGTTCTTGATTGAACTTTTTACCATTTAAATCTATCTCTCTCTCTTAACTGTAGCCATTCATTTTTACCAAACGTACCATCAGCCAGACTGGTTAAAATATTTCTGAAACCTTGGTCATCACCCTGTTGTCTCATAATCACATTCAAAACTACCGTCCCATTATAGAAAGGAAGATCTACGACTGGTGGCAATTGAGCAAAATCAACCATTATAACAATTGACACACCTCCAAATGGTTCAGTGTTACCTTTTGCTTCACAAAGCCGCCTGCGAATTGTATACAACTTGTAAATACTCATCATTGACTTTTCATCAATAGCCAGAAGTTCTACACCTTTAAATTTTTCTTTAGCTTTTGTAGAGAATCACCACACAATTCTGGTACATCTTTTCCACTGTTATTGTTTATGGGAAGTTTCAACAGTGCATGCAATGTTACGCCATTTACTACAAATGCAACAGTACCTGTTGGTGCAGCTCTCACCAGAAATTTGTTATTTTCTTTAATAAATTGTGAAATGCAATTTAACAAGTAACTTTTTCCATAGCCTGGTCTTCCAGAAATGTTTAAATATAATGGAGCTGTATTTTCATTTTTTATTTCATGTAGTACCCATGTTGTAACAATCTTGTCAACCATTTTTTGTTTCAAGTTCAACGTCTCTGGATTAAAGGTTCTTTTCAGTATATTTGTCACTAATTTCAAAATCCCTTTTTTGCTCATCAAGCTAACCTTTCATTTCTTTAAGTTGATTTGCTGCAGATAGTGTTCTCCCTCGCTTCGCTCGCTCGAACAATAATAATAAAATGAAATATAAAATGAAACATTTGATGAGAAAAATGGGAGAGGGCCAGTAAGAAACCAAAAAAAAGAAAAAATTAAAAGAAAAAAGAAAAGAGAAAAAAGAGAAGAGGAAAAGAAAAGAGAAAAGAGAAAAACAAAGAAAAAAGAAAAAAGTATGTAGCAGATAGTGGCTTCGATCCATAGATCTCTCAGTTCTGGGTCCAGAACACTTCCTCTGCCCCACTGTGCTGACGTTCTGATGTGTTATTGTGTAGCATAGTCTATTGTGCACCCAATATATTGGACAGTACAGTATGATTAATGCTATAAGAACATCAGAACATCATCAGAGGAGCAGAGTCTTAGGTGCTCACTGGTATTCTTCATGTAAGGCAGACGTATACGTTTCAGGGGTTCTTTATCTTCATGATTAGGTCCAGTGGTTCTGTGTGAGGCTCTCTGGACATCCTTAGCGTAGTATCCATTGGATAAGAGAACCCTTTGAAGGTGTCTTTCTTCTTTTCTGAGGTCATGTGGGTTAGAAATAATGCTTCTTGCTCTTCCAAACAGGGTGGCGATGACACTATTTCGAGCTGAGACTGGATGGTGTGANACAGTATTATTAATGCTATAAGAACATCAGAACATCATCAGAGGAGCAGAGTCTTAGGTGCTCACTGGTATTCTTCATGTAAGGCAGACGTATACGTTTCAGGGGTTCTTTATCTTCATGATTAGGTCCAGTGGTTCTGTGTGAGGCTCTCTGGACATCCTTAGCGTAGTATCCATTGGATAAGAGAACCCTTTGAAGGTGTCTTTCTTCTTTTCTGAGGTCATGTGGGTTAGAAATAATGCTTCTTGCTCTTCCAAACAGGGTGGCGATGACACTATTTCGAGCTGAGACTGGATGGTGTGGTGCATTGTTGAGGTACTGGTCAGTGTGGGTTGGTTTCATGTAGATGGTAACGGAAATACTCATGACATGATAAAGCTCTTACATCTAAGGAGATATGGTGTTGTATTAGACTGTCAGGAATCACAGAGAAGAGTGTGAATCACAGAGTGCTAATCTAAAACACTTTAGTAACGAAGAAGAGTCTCAAATTATTACAAGATATTATCACTTCATATATGCAAAAAGGAACAGAACGACAACCAAAACAAAACACGGACCACAAAATTTAAATAATTTATTTAACATGATACTGCCAAATTCCAAGCCAAAATTTAATATTAAGCCTTTACATAATCCTTAGCACATGCATACATAATAACACCTTTTTTGAATTCTTGTTACTCCTTTCAAAACTATAAGTAACCTATTATCGTCACCAGGTGTTAAGAGGTTTTCTGTAACAGAAATAGCCAAGAAATGAACACTTCAAATCATGCACTGATATAATAATGTTAGTATAATTCATGATAATTATGATAAAAATTATAATATACATAAATTTATAATCTTCTCATTGAAAATTTGTATTGAAGTCGATTTCAATTCATACCATGAAGCTGCTCAAATTATAAACTATATTGAGGCTACAATTTTACACTTATAATTATATATGATGTTATTATCCGCTTCCAGTTTTCATGTTCAATTGCTTGGTTCATTAAATAATTGAATAATTTAGTGTTATACTTGAGTTACAGTTTAATTACATTTAGTAATGTATTGTTACATATTTGCGTTAATGTTTACTACAATTAAAACTAGTTACCTTCAGCGTTTCATAGTACAAAAATTAATTACACTTATATTTTTTGGACAGTTTTTACAGTTTTTAGTTGCCAGTTAAAGTTGAAATACCATAATTTCTGCTTATTTAAGTTTCAGATAGGTTACCAACAATGAGTCATTATTTTATATAAAGAAGATATTTCGGATATGCATCTATCCTCAGCTAAAACATTAAATGAAATTAAATATATAAGTTATTTAACATTTTAGTTATTTATTTAAGTTTTGTCTTTTCTTTTTCCCCGCTTTTTTTCTCAATGCTTGGATAATTACTCCCAAATCCCTACTCCACGTGAAATAAAAGTAAGTGGGTTTTGCCGCCGGCGTTGTGAGAGCTTTAATCAACAATTCTTAATGGATTGTAGTTAAGGAATAAAGGTTTACCTGTTTATTCGAAAAGGTTTATGAATTATTGTCGAGAGAACAACATTTTGACACATTGTACTAGTCAGTCTTAATTTCATGCTAAATGCCTTCAAGACAAGTAAAAATAAACAAAATTATGGCTAGTTAGTCGAAATTATTGAAATAGACAGGGGTTTGATGAATTGACAGTAACAAAATGTAAATAATGTGATGATTTTTATTAATAAAACAAAACCGGCAAGCATGGTCTGACTTCATTTTCCTCTACTTTGTTTTTCACAACCGGTGAATTTATTTGCGGTGTAATATTCATCTATCAGGTTTAAAATTGATCTGCAATATCGTAGCAGGTTTTGTTTTCAAATCCCATATTGAAGATATTCGAAAGAAAAATGACCACAGAGACACTTCATAACCAAAAAATTACACCATCTAAAATCAATGTTAAGAGAAGCTGACACCAAATAGTAAAAAGGTATTTTCCCTAGCTTTCGCCAGTGTTTGGGGCTGGCGCCAATTAGTACCACAACTACTGCCATCTTGGACACGAACAGAACATTCATTTATTTGGTCTTCCACGTGTTCCTTGGTATCCAGTTTGCTATAGACTTTGTATCTGTGTCGTAAAAAATTCTCAGTGAGTAATCAGGCAGGCAGTTGGCGATCCAGCTGTTCTTTAAGTAAAAACTCCAAATTTTATGATACCTTCTTTTATTAAATAAAACGTACCCAATAACCTTAAAGTTGAAGTTTTAGATCGAGCTCGAACAAAAAACACATAAGATATACTCTAATCCTCTCCCAACTAAGCATTTCCATCTTGAATGTCGAGCTATTTTAACACAGGGACCTTTATCAGGAATGCCAATTTCCTGACGTCACAACTCCCCAGTTACAATTTTTGGTTCTGCACTAACCTTTTGTCCTTGTAAACAGTAGTAATGGCGGGGTTTATCAATCATCTCTCTGCTTTCGTACTCCAAAGACAAGCGAAATCTATTAACCGAGGGGAGATTTATTACAAATAGATCATGTGAAAATATTTTTGTGTGTATAAGAGATGGCCAAGTAAACACCAAGAATTCAGTTAATTAAGTAACGAGTAAAATCATATTCAACAATTCTCGTCGCTTAGACTACTATACATTTGGCCATCCCAACAACTTGATACAATTGAAGCTTTTATTTTATCTACTGGCTTTTAAATTACTTCAGATTATGAAGCTATAAAGCAAATTATCTCTTTTTTGTGTGTCAACTAAAGAACCCCATATTTTAATGTACTCGAGCAAAAGTATGACCAGAAGCACAGAGAAGAATCCACAAACCTAAAATTTAGTTTTCTTGCAATTTTATTTAGCTGTATCAACATAATGATTGTATTTAATTATCTAAATTTATTGCATTGCTCTGTTTGCTGCTTACTTACCATTTTTCCAAAGCCATTAACTTTTAGTACTCGAAACATAATACAAAACCATAGCATGTAAATAATAGAATATCCATAATACACTTTAAAACACTACAACCGCAAATTCTATGAAAAAAATGAGTTTCCTACGGATGATGACCATGTATATTTGTTCATGATTGAAGGTAGTAACCATTTAACAAATTAGAACACCAGTTGTTGCAGTGGCGGTGGCAGTAATGGTAGTAGTAGTGGTAGCAGTGTTTATAATAATAATTTTTTTTAAATATTTTTTTATTTAAAAATATTTAAACATAATATAATGCTTCAGTTACTATGATTTATACTACCGTTCTCAATGTAAGTCCTGCGTAAAAAGTCAGTTTAATAAATCTACATGAAAAAAACATATTGAAGTTAAAAATTGTAATAGCTGTAACACTGCAAGCAAAGAAAGTACCAAGTTTGATTTAACGATGGACTTAATTGAAAAACACTCAGAAGGAAAGCTATGATTATGTCAGATGTTTGCCAAGTAAACTATTTCACTTCTGTCCGAAAACCAAACAAGGAATCGGATTGCTTCATTTCAGTGGGTGAAAAGGTGAGTGCTTACATATCCATGAAAAAAGGAAGATCTAGCAATCTCCAGCCCAATTTTGAAACCAAGAGAGAAGCACCCTTGTTTCTAGCTTTGGCAGAATGATCATTATTAAATAATTGTTAAAATTTTTGCATTCTAAACAATCGAATTACTTACGAACCAACTTGCAAGTTTGATGTAGTGCAGGGTCATTCAAATTCCCAAGAATAATATCATTTTTTCTAGCTGGGGTTTGCTTAACACTAAGGGTTGTGTGTCCTCTTCTTTGTGACGAATCGAGTTTTGCTATTTGTATTCTAGTAAAGATTAAATTGGCAATATCATTGAATTAAAACAATGAAACAATCATCATTTGATACACAGACAGAGGTTGTTTATTGGTCACGTTTGATTGAAGTTTAGACAGGAGACGCAGACCAGATGACATATTCTTGTACGTGTGCTTAAAATAGTTGTTGAAGTAAACGTATTGGTCTACGTTTGTGCTAAGAAACTTTTACTTTTGTCTTTTTAATTTTTATATTATTGCAGAAAGATTCAATTCTTTGTATTTAGTCAGTTTCTTTTATGCCTCAAACAATATTCAGTTTTCATTAATATCATTAAAATAAGTAAAAGTAACAGTGGTCCCAATATAGATACTTGAGGTACTCTACAAAACAATGGTCCAGTTTTTGATGATATAATGTCGTATTGAACTACTTGGATTGGATTGATAAATGCATTGAAGACAGTAGCAAATGCAAGTTCATTGAAACTGAGCTACTAAAACATCGGGTGAATACAAGAAAATGAGTAAGGTCCCCTGCGTACATTAATTGTCCTGAAGTTGTCAACAGGTTCTTCACAATGGCCGAATACCACCAATACGTACTATTATGGGTACGAAAGCAGGCTCAATAAACAGAGGGTGGTCAGGTAAAGGTAAGGCATTAAATGCAATAAGATTGAAACGCTTGTCAACAAGAAGAATTGAAACCATATCTTTGTATACAGTATACAAATTGTAAACAATAAACTCCAATAAACTCAAAAATGTAACTACTTTTGATGGCCAAGTATATCCCTGGCCATCAAGATTAGTTACAAATAAAATTGCCAACATGTTTAATTTCAATGAGTCCTGTACACCTTACGAAATACCACCTTTTGACGTACAGCAAATGACACCTCAGAGCCACCATTACCTCCTGGACATCAAAGTTCTAACAAATTTACCAAACTTACAACAACTTGTAGATGAGTATCTTGCCACTTCTTTCCGCTGCAATGCAACAAAGGATTAAACAAGGGGAAAAAAAGAATTTATGCTGTTAAAGTTGACTGGTCAACCTAGGAATGTCACTAAAGTATATTGATCTTGAGCATGTCACGGAAAGAGAAGCAGGAGGGTATTTACTAGTTTTGAAGGACAGCACGAATGATAAGATGGAGTTTAGCTTTGGAGACAAGAACACAAGAGGTAGCACAGATTATGACTAGTATTTTGGTGTGAAAGCCACGCTTAACGATCGCGAACAATTAGTCTCAGTTTATAGCAACCTCAAGACAAGCTTCAAAAGCTGATTCTTGAGAGAAAACAATCAGCAATTGTTTATACTTTATCATAAATATGCCTGTCTTGATCATGTTCGACCCAAGAATTGCTGTGCATTTTTTTATCTGCAAAATTAAACTTGAGAACTGAGGATGGCCCAAAAGGAGGATCTATGAGCATCTTTTCACAAAGTATTTGAAAGTAAAACACTAGAAGAAGAATAGTGATAAAAACCTTTTGCAACGTAGTTCCTAGATATTTTTACTGATGGACAAAATACAATTTCCTATTTGGCGGCAGATGTGTAAGCACTTGACCAAGTTTTAGATAGTTGTCTTAGTTTTTCCTGTGGCCTGCTTAATGCTTGTATACAGGAGCGCCTTGATTGTTTGCTTTTGTAACAGGTATCAGCAATACTACATTGGTTTTAGATACGTATAGATACACATTGGGGTATACTTGTATTGTAGGGAAAAGCCTAAGAAAGCAAACACCAACCATTTATGCATCTATTTGACATACATTTTCACAAAGTGACTCACAAGTTTACACACCTATCATAATAGAAGATGTGTAAACTTGTGCTGAGTTGGCTGCATTTTGCCAAGTTGTATAACTAAGGCTCATCAAATAGACGATTTTCGTTTGAACAAAGGAATTTGTGCTATTTTTCCAAATCATGCACGAAAGGACATTTTCAAATTCTAAAACGGGATCAATTGCGTTTCTGACGTACAGTATGTCATTTTTATTTAGGCTGATTTTAGTCTAACCCCAGTAGTAGCTTGATAACATTGTCTCATTTGGATCTCGATAACAGTGTGTATTCCTTATTCCTTTGTCTTTTACGTGAAGGTAGGTGAGGAATGGGGGGGAGGGAACCATTGAATTGTATGATGAGGGTGATCATGTGCATATTTATGGTCTAACATTTTGGAGAGACAAACATTTTTGGTTTTGAATTTTGAGGGCTAAAAAGTTATTATAATGGATCTCGAATTTAGGTCCAGAGCGATAGAAACAAATAATTATGTGAGCTTGGCACGGATTTAAAATGAAATAAGGTCATATCATGTACGTTTGTTCTGGATATGAATTTTAGCCCCATTCTAATTAGCCTATTTCACGCCCAATAACATGTGACAACACATGCTTTGATGGATCAAAGATGACCTGTTGGCTACGAATATTTATAGAGTTTACCTTTCTTATTTTCCCCAAGAATAAGTTTTTTGTGCATGAGTTTGGATATTTTGACAGAAAACTGTTCCATGTTGAGTACATAGGTTTATAGAATTTACCTTTATTTTCCCAAGAATACGTTTTTTGTGTATAATTTGGGATATTTTGACAGAAAAATGTTCCAAAAAAACCCCACTGTCATTACAAAGCAACAACAGTAAAATATTTGCAGGGCTTTTTTAATTGATCAAAGTAGTTGGGGTCGTTGAAAAATTTGGTTTCAGATTTGCTTGAAAGATCTGGTCCAAATTTTTGGGGGTCTGAGAAAATGGCCTGACATGATCATACCTTCTTAAAAGTCAAATAGTTTCGTCCCCTGCAAAAATAAGAGTATTTTGAGTTTTTCAAACTAAAAAGTGAAAAAATTCAAGACTGCACAAATTGTTTATCGTTACACCTTAAATTAATCCATATGTGTAAGTATAGCATTCCACTAATTTAGGTTTATAAAGTTTTTTATTTCTTCTTGATGAATGAAATGTCATTACACCTTTAAATCGTTTTACTGTAATGGCTTTTACCCTAACGAAATAGGAACATTATAGTCACAAGCGAAATCGACTATAAAAATTGAGGGTTTTTATAAGCTTTGGTCAAAATAGAGAAACGAAAATAAGATAGGGCTAATGAAAAGGAGTAGGAAAATGGAATCGACATGGATTGTAAAACTTGTTTTGGTATTAACAACTGATGCGCACAAGTGACATTTCTTCAAAATGGAACGTTTTTCATTAATGGAGGAGTTCATTATTCATTCATTTTTAAATCTATCTATATCACATTGAGGTAGTTATCTTGATGATTTTGGTAACAACTACCAAAATTACGACGAGGTTTGTAGCAAACATAAGTTTGGTGAGTGGTAGCTGATTTGTATTTTCCAAGTCAAGGAAGGTATTTCTACAGCATACAATAAACAATAAGTGGAATTAGAATTTCCATGCAATATTTATGTATATATGTTAATGAGGAAGAAACGTCTGGAGTGGTTCGGACATGTGAGCCGTAGGGAAGAGGACGCTGACTTGAGAAGATCTTATGAGATGCAGATGAGTGGCAAACGAAAGCGAGGTAGACCCAAACATAGGTGGGAGGATACTATAAAAAAGGATATGCAAGTGTGTGGCCTGCAGAAGGACGATGCTCTTGACAGGACAAAATGGCACGGAGTGGTGAAGTGTTGGCCTGCACCCGCTACCCGAACAGGAGACGGCGGAGAAAGGTGAGAAATTTATGTATATATATATATATATATGTATATATATATGTGTGTGTGTGTGTGCGTGTGTGTGTGTATGTGCGTTTAATCACTAATACGCTAATACTTGATACAAAATAGCACAAAAAAAAATTAATGAATTTCAAAAATCTTTAAACTACAAAATAAAGATTTTAAAGTAAGTTATTTATTATCGTTGAAAAATTGGTATTTGTTTTTCCTTATGAGTTATGACATTGATAAGTCACTTATGTATACCATATTTTGTTTTAAAGAATATAAAAACTCGTAATTATGCCCCTTTTAAAACTTGCTTCCCTATCAATATAGTCTCATACAATTTAAAAGGAACAAATACAATATTCGGTGGCAACAATTCTAGTACCCCTGTCTTTTTGTTTAATCTTTCCACTATCAATTTTTAATACATCTATAAAAAGGAGATATTTAATATGTTAATTAATCTCCAAAAAAAGAAAAAGGTATTTTCATCCACAGTTTATTTAATCAAACATTCAATAAACCATATTGTTTTTGAAATTAAAAAAACTGTTGCTAAACATTATTTTCCTAGTGTATTATTTTTAGATTTTAGCCTAATATTTGCTACAGTAAACTAAGCAACCCTGATAAATATATTAGAGTATTGTGGTGTGGGTATTGTTTAAAACTGATTGAGTTCTTTTTTCTACAACGGGCAACAAATTCTAAACTTTATTTTAGCGTTAACAACCATCTTCCATGGCGCCTGGTAGGAACGTTTTGCCCATTCAGTTCATTTTACAATTAATATATATATATAGATAAATTATATAGATACATATATACATATGTACAAACAACAAAGAAAAAATTGGAATATTTATAAACTTGTCATTGAAATATTCCAATTTTTTTCTTTGCTTTCCTTATTAAATAAATAAAACGGAATGTATATTTGTACATTTGTATATATGTATATCTGTATATATGTATATGTGTATTTATGTATATGTGCATGTATGTATATGTGTATGTGTATGTGAATGTGTATGTGTGTATGTGTATGTATGTCTATGGGTATGTATATATGTATATATGTATATATATTTATTCCTTTAAAATTTTGAAATTTATGGACTCAGAGGAAGCTATAGATGTAAGAGCTTTATCATGCCATGAGTCGTAAGCTTTTTCTGAGCTAACGTTTCGGGACGACTCAAGACATGATAAAGCTCCTACATGTATATATTTATTCATTAGGTACATAACATTGTTGTAGTGCGTGTGATTTTTTACAAAAGTCTTATTTATCTTACTTATTTGGTGAAGGATTAAGCAGTCTTTAGTTATTTCTTACTTAGCTATATGATTTCAAGGTGCACTTAAATACATGTTACAGATTTGAATCTCATGTATAATGCATACTAAAGATATTATGTTAAAAGACATATTTTTGATTAGCAGTTTAGTTTATGTTACAACCATTTAACTGATGCTCTATACTTATTTTGCGATGCTGATAAAATCCTAAATTAGCTCGAGCCTTGTCAAATCAAAATTTGGAATTTTCTCTCATTTGAAATCTGAGGGAAAGGTACAAGCAAATAATAAGTAAAAATTGTTTCGTATTAACACTAAATATTTTCAATTCTTTTCTTTTGTTTTTATTTCGAAAACAAATCTCCAAGCGTATAATCATTTTTTTCCCACTAAAATGAATTCAATGGTTATTCAGTATTGAGGAGAAAAAAAATTGACAGCACCTACAAGATTATGTTAAAGACCTGCAAAACATTGAATTCTACAGATCAGATCAATAAATGATAATCAGATAAAGTTTCCCATACAAGGATACTCCTAAACTATAGATAACCAAATGTTTTCTGTAACACTGCTTTGAAATTAATTAATTTATTACAAAATCATGGTTTTAAGACATAGCATATTGTCTTGTTTAATAGACATAGCAGAAAAATATGACTTAATTTAAAGAAAAAATTCACAGTAAACAATTATATCTGCTGTCACTCCACAACTTACCATCGATTTGTCAGTATTCCTTATCTTCATTATATTTTCTATCCAAAGCTAAGTTTTCTTGATGCACTTCTGCTGCTGATACATGCTTGAAAATATGATCAAGCAGTTACATACGTTCTTTCCCATTCTTTCTTATTCACAAAACTTTTCATATTTATTAACTTTGAAAAAAGTTATAAAATAAGCTTTACCTGTTCAGAAACATCTCTCTCAGTGGCAGAGGGATTTCTCTGAACAGGTAAAGCACTGCACTTCGACACAAACAGCGTATTAATAGAATATATAATTTCTTAATTAACTCTAATTTAAAACTGTTGTCGTCTGCCTCCAGAATATATTAAAATAAAGAACTGATATACATAAAGCCATCATATAAAGAAAGCTAACTGCCTTTGTTGTTAGATTTTAAAACTTGATGACATTTAGTCCATCACTACAGAGCTAGGAGCTCTTGCCCACCCTCGCAAAAAGAAAAAAAACCACTTTTCCTTAACACGATACTTAATTAAACTTTTTTCATACGTCTTTCCTAATCAATAGGTCAACCGAGGATACTGTCAAGAGACGTTTTACTTCTATATGCTCATGGAACAGCATTTTAGGAAAGTGCCAAACGTTTCTGAAATGGCACCTGGAACAAATTTCGATAAAGACAACCCTTAACTTTCAAAAAGAGATTATTTTATATTTATATATATATATGTAACATTATTGGAATCGGCCACTGTGAAAACGACTGAAATTATGATCATTGCAATTTAAGGAAGACCCTTGTTTAGTATTCCTTAAAAAAAAAAGGTAAAAATACTTTGACTACCCTGAAAAAAATTGAAATAGCTTTGGAATGAAATACGTAATAAAGGGTGTTGATTCTTAACAGACCTCAGGATTACTGGCAACAACTCGTGATGCCTCAAAACGGGGAATAGTCGGTAAGAAAAAGCAGATACTTCTGTTTCCGTTTATCTGTCTGTTCAAACTTTGACAGCAATAAAATTAATAACTGTTTCCATTATGGAGTTTCAATTTAAGATCGGAAGATTCCGGACGGTTGTTAAAAAGTTTCTATGGTCAATGAACAAATCATAAACTTGACTAATTTTGAATGATTATTCTCTTTTGTCAATGTAGTTTATTGTCAAAGTCAGGTATGAGAACAATAAACCAGCCATATATTTGAACCTTTGACAATGATCAGCGGGTTGTCACATACAAGAATAAGCAAACAGAGATTAATTTTTAATACATGTCTTATACCACGTTAAAGTCAATCAAATTAACCACTTTCCCATGCAAATTTAAGACATACTGAAAAAACAATTTTGTTATCCAAGACAGATATTGTCCTAATTGGTTACAGATTGGGATAATAGCTGGAATGTCAAAGTTGCTTCTTATCTACCAAGGATGGTAATTGAAAGCAGCTACCAAGCATGTCTTGCCTGGTAAACAAAGGATTAATTCACATATATTCCCAGTCTTTAAAGTGGAAGTAAGGATATAAAACACCAAAGGAGGTTTTCATAATAAAAACGGATCATGTCCTTGATAGGATGTGCAAATGAAAGAAACATTCCTGAGAATACAAAGGATAATGATACAAACTTGAAAGAAACTCCTACTCTGCCTTCTTATACTGCTATGATTGCACAAGCGATACTTAATAAATCAAGTCATAAATGTACATTAAGCGAAATTTATGAGTTTATGATAATTGCCTTTCCCCCTTTAAAAGAGAAGGGTAACGGATGGCGTAACTGTGTACGCCATACTCTTTCCCTTAGCGATTGCTTTGTCAAGCTTCATAGGCCAGAGAGTGGACGCAGTTGCCATTGGACAGTTCACCCATCATACCTTCCTCGCTTTTATTAGAGGGGACTTCCGAAAGCGAAGACAGACAAGAGTGCGCAAAAGCCGTAGTCAGTACTTCAACGAACTTTATCCCTCCCCTGAGAGAGTATCATCGCCATATTCGACTCCATCCTCTATCTACGATAGGCCGTCAATTCATGGCCCACCAATGCTGCCATTAACAGCGCCACCAAGTGACCTGGAGGCTAACCGTGTTACTTCATCGTGTCCTACAGTTTATTCGTCTTACGAACACATACCAAATATGGATACTTATCAGCAAGATATTCCTGGAGTTTTTCATAGCATTTATTCACGTGATTGCAGAAATAATAGTTCAGTCTATTTTCAGGGAAGATAACCAAACTCCATATCAAACTCTAAAGATGCCTTGAAGCTTTTCAATATTGCAGACGATATATATAATATATAAAGATATATTCCTTACAAAATATTAGATTTTTCTTTTATTTTTGTGTGCCTGTTAAGATGAGTGTCAAGGTACTTTATGAACAGACTGCAGTTTTCTTAGTCCTGCACCTGCTATTTAAACCAACATTATTTTAACTATTTTCAAAGGTAAAATTTGAAACTAACATAATTTTTAATGAAATATTTGTAAACGATTAAATAGCTATCATATTTTCAAGATAATCTGATTTATTTTTTATTCAGTGTGGGCAATATTCAAGTTACTAATGGTAACAATAAAATTGGTATAATATAATAAATTAATAACAAAATGTGATAAATTAAAAGCATTCTTTGCAGCTGATTGTTTTTCTATAATTTTAGAACTTTTTTTATCTTTAATCTAGTTATGGATAGTTCATATTTCTCTGCAATGGCATGGCGAAATTACTTCTCCAGTAGATAGTGTACCAAAGATAAAATGATACAGATTCTGATAAATAAATGAGTAAATTAAATTAGAAATACGATTTCCTTGATAATGTTAGTTTACTGTTACAATATAGTTTCGACAAATTTCATTTTATTCAATTTTTTCATCAAAGAGCAAAATATATTGTCTTTGCTTTTCTATTTGGTAAATAAGAAAACAAATTGTGGAGTTTTCTGTTGGGCCACATTTCTATATCAGTGATGAATAAAGCGGACTGCATTTTTAAAACCATATAAGTGCTACTTTTCACTAGACTGCTTACAAAATCTAAGTCAGAACGAGCTGCGGTAAACTATTACCAAAAAGGCCTTTTCTAAACTTGTCAGTGGATGCAGCAAGAAATTTGACTTAATATTAAATAGAGGTTGCATGGTGACCTGTAAAACAAGCTCTTCTCGACAATTTCAATGACACTTTCAGACGATACTTCTTAGAACATTCCTACATATACCCTTATAACATTAACACGCGGATTTCTTTAAACTGAAAGGAGCAAAGTGCTACTGATCTTTTCTCAATTATATTTCCAGTCCCCATTCTTTCACAGGTTACATGTGGTCGAGTTATAATGATTTGGCTAGTGAGGATTGTAGATGTTGATGAGATTGGAGACTTAAAGTTTGAAAGGCGCCAGAATTGTTGCACAGTGTCCCTTTTGCTTTTGAAAACAAGAAGAGTTCCCTTGTTACCACCTGCAACATTTTAAGTCTTTTCTAGCCCAAGCTAACAAGTTTTCTTAACACTTTGATATTTACAAAATTTGTGGTTCCCAAAATAGTCAAGTCGATTCTTGGTGTTTACTTTCCTGTGTGTACGCTTCAAAAGATGGACGAGTGTATTAAGAAAGCCATCTAACCAAAACGTTACTTTATCACAAAATTTTGCCACCTGCAATACAAGAAACACTGCTTTTTGTTTTGTTTTATTTTAGTTTTTAACATCATTTCATCCAGTAATTGAGGCTCAGACAATGCCTTTCAGAGGGACTTTGTTTTGGCAATGAGGAATTTCTTGGTTGGATGGCCTTACTGACGCCAGCCAACGGCTCTTTCTTTTGTAAATCTCCAACATCTTTTCGCCTGCTACGAAAGTCGAACCCGAAACATCTTGATTACGGTGCAACTGCACTAACCATTTAGCCACTGCTTCTCTATGTATGAAAAAATACTGTGAGATTGGCAAAAATATATCTACAAATTAAAAAGCCTAGAATTAAAAAACAAGTTTAGTAACTAGCTAAACAATTTGGGTGGTGGGTCATATTTTAGTTAAAAACAATATCAGTTTATATTTAGGATGCATTTTTGCGAACTGGAAAACAAAACGTTATCTATGAATTTGCCATGCACAAATTTGCTTTCTGAAACCACAATTACCACCTCTAAGCATGGACAGGGGAATGAACTTATGTAAAATCTAGTGAATGCCATAGAATCACACTGATGCGCCAGTAAGATGTTTTGTCATAACGCTGATTGAAATACTTCTGCAATTTTTGTTCGATGGCACTTTGCAACCATACTCATAAAATATCCTTCACTTCCAGAATTTCAAGCAAAAAAAGAAATAGTTCAGTGGTATTTAACAGATCATCAGAAATAATACGAGGCAGGACTATAAAAACTTGTTTTTCAAAAAAGCTTATCTCTCAAAATTTGAATTTTATGTAAATTTGAAGTAAAAAATTTTCCTCAGCGACTGGGTAAGGAGGCATTAAGATCGGGGCCAAAAAGTGATCATTTTCCAACTTAAATGCCACTCCTATCTTTAAAAAATATCAACTCCCAACAGTCCCTTTATATGGAGGCTTTAATAGTGGAAGGTAGTAAAATAAAAAATGAAATTATTAGGTGTGGGTATTGAAATAGGTAGATACATTATTGGTCCATCTAGTATTGAGAAAACAAATTATAACCCTTGGTAAAGAAAACAAAACTTTTTGAGTGAAATATCTAGCTTTCTTTGTACCTGCAAGTTTGAGTGATAAGTTTTGAAAGAGACAGGAGTCATACATTTCTCTTATTTTCTATGCATTTCCAACGGTTAGTTTCGATGAAGAGAAATTTATGAAACTTTGGAATCTTTTTAGAGGTAGTAACGATAAATAGAAGGGGATGCCCCAACTATTAGAAGGCCCGCCTAATAAACAAGAAGGGGATATCCCAATTATTTAAAGATCCACCCAATAAACAAGCATGTTTATCACAGTCGGTCAATCGTTCTGCTGTACTGTTATTGGTTACTTGGTAACACTTACGTAATCAAGTGTGGTCATGTTTAGCTGCATCTGACAGAATTCAGTTAAATAAATTCCTCATTTTCATACATTAATCAGTTCATTTACAATTATAAGTTGAAATAACCAAACAGGTGGATTCTACTGAACCAAAAAATGTAAAACTGATGGGTTACCTATCTCAAAAAGTTGTATCCAGCACTTTGGTGGCCAGTTATTTTATTTAATCGCCTCTTAACCGAACAAAACTAGTTCTTGGAAATAAAATAATTTGACCAACATCGTAAAAAAATCGTAAATTTTTAAAGCAACTGAAGATTTATATCAAAGGTCGCCTGTTTAATGCCCGACTTTTGATTAAAATGAAACCATGAGTGACATTAAACGTAAACAAAATAAAAGGGTTTCAAGAACTCCATGCCTTATATATCATCAAAATTACAAAATTCCATGTGTAGCTCCACATCTATATTTATAGTACACGCACTTACAAAACTGCTTTACATCATCTATCAAACACAAAATTAAACCAAAGTGACTTGGGAAACAATATACTTGTGTCGATTATTCACAAAAATTGCCTTTTTTAACCTTTTTTACTTTTCAATAAATGTCCCACACCTTATCAAGAAAAATTTTATACTATGAATCGAATTCATAAAAGTCCAGTCTTCGATTATAGCCCTTTCAATGTGTTGCTTTGTAAGAAAGTTTTTACATATTGCCAGCAAAAAATGATGGTTCTGCCTCGCCACTTCCAATCAAAACTGTGCGACCAATAAGAATGTGGCTATAAATGTTCTAAAAAGAGTCAAGGCTAATTTGTCCAAGACAATGTAACTGATTCGCTAATGGGACCTATGGAGAAAACAGGTTTTTCGTCCGAAAAATATACTATTCTTTGATCTGGACCCATACGAAAGAAATATTTTGGAAGATCATCCTACCAAAAAACCCTTGTAGATCACTGATTGAATGTCCTTGACGACCATAGAGTCGCAGAGAAGCGCGAAAATGTCCACGCAGATCTCTGGATAGAATCCCTGTTACAAATCACTTGACAACTAGTCCCAAAAAGAATTGGTAAGGTGACGTACGTAATACTCACGTGGAGGTCTGGAAAGTTTATTGGCTCTGTGGATTTGTCTTTTGTAAGTAGTTATTCGTGGCGATGTAAAAAATTCACCTCTTTATTAGTCCAAAGGAAGTGCATCTTCACCATACACACTCAACTCACCATTCACTTCTTTCCTCCTGATCTTGATACAGTCCTTCTTTTGATCAGTCATACTGCAAGCCAGGTAATAAACTTGATACCGTTTGTATGAGCCGTAAATTATTGAGTGCTTTTTATGATAACAAAGACCATGGCCATTGTAAATTAAACAAGGGAGAGCATACAAGCTTTGTGCTTTTACCTTTATCTCGCCGCTCGATTGGATTAAACCAGAAAACTTAAAAGGATATAAGCATTCAGATTTATCTATCAGATAAATCGTTTAATGTATCAAAAATTGGTTGTTAACAATTTTTTAAATATGGAGATTAAGCTAAAATTACATGCTCAAATGTAATCTACTAATTTTAGCAATCATTTTAATGATGGAATATGTCAATTAACCAGTTGATTTTATGCTCGGAGCGTATCACATGTGGGGCATTTGACCATTTTTCATGTAACTCATTAAACATGTTAGTTCTAATTAGTATCAGAGTTAGATTTTCCTGTGTTTTTTGGATTATTTTATTCCTCTCCTATCAGGATTAATAATTCATAGCGTTGGGTTTTCTCCGGTTCATTTTTGCCATACGTTTCTCTAAGCCAAGTATTAAAGGGTATACAAAAACAATATACGTACCTTTAAACAATTCATTCCTACCAAGCTACTCATTTCCGTTTTCCCGTAGATAGTCACAAGTCAAATACAGCAAACTCTTATTATAGCCAAATCAGTTATGAGAAAGCATCGATTAAAAAAAACAACGGTCCCAGTTATTTAATTCTGTTATAATTCTTTCCAGCATATATTCTTTTTTCCATATCTATGATATGGAAAAACAAATTAATAAAAACGAGGCTAAAGAAAGTCTTCAACAACCAAACTGGGTATTTTTTTTCATATTTTTCTTCATTTCCAGGAAAGCATATTAAAACTATATGTACTGTTACGCTCATAAACTCAGTCTGACTACCTTAAGGATAAAAATTTTCGCGAGTACAAATTTTCGTGATTTTCGCGAATTTTGGTCGATTTCGCGAAATGAAATACCCGCGAAATATTTCTAGAAGCCCTATTTGCGAAAATTTGTACCCGCCAAATTAAAATTAAAAATTTCAAATTTCAGTTCTTTCTTGTTTACTTCCAAAAATGATAGAAAAAGTATTCCAAAAATCTTCAATACAACCATTTTCTTCAATCAAGCACAATAGTTACTGTGTTATTTTCCTTTTTCTTTTCAGGATTTTGAAACATTTCTCGAATATNGACTACCTTAAGGATAAAAATTTTCGCGAGTACAAATTTTCGTGATTTTCGCGAATTTTGGTCGATTTCGCGAAATGAAATACCCGCGAAATATTTCTAGAAGCCCTATTTGCGAAAATTTGTACCCGCCAAATTAAAATTAAAAATTTCAAATTTCAGTTCTTTCTTGTTTACTTCCAAAAATGATAGAAAAAGTATTCCAAAAATCTTCAATACAACCATTTTCTTCAATCAAGCACAATAGTTACTGTGTTATTTTCCTTTTTCTTTTCAGGATTTTGAAACATTTCTCGAATATCTCTTGAGCGAACGGAGCTAACATCCTTTTTCTTTTGTCTGCCTTTTCTTGCTGTTGTTGGTGCTGGTCTCATTCCAGGTTCAATTTTCGTATCGGTTTCATTTGCTAGTGAAAGGAAAGTCCTAATGATTTGCTCTTCTTTTGGATCAAGATAAAATTCTTTGAGCAAGTCTTCGAATCAATTAAGCAAAAGATGATTCACAATTCTTTCAACCATTGTAATCGTCACATCGTATGGAACTTTAATCCCGCCTTGAATAAAAGGGCTTCTTCTGTAATGGCTTCCACGAATCGTCAGTGAAATCTTTGCTCCTCTGTCTTCTATGAACTTGGTGATTTTCTCTGATTTCCATAGGCAAATGTTCTACAATCTCGCACGAATCCAATTTGCACACTTTTATAGAAAATCTATCATATGGATTATTTTTCTCATGTGTACATTGCAAAACCTCACCGTTTCCGGGTTTCCAACTAGCCTTGTAAACATGGAAGCCCCTTACAGTTTTCTCGGCCTCAAATGTTCTTATTTGTGTTCTTCAAACAAAAAAAGTAAATTGAAAGTTTTGAGCCTTTCAGCATTTATTTTTGAAGGTAAAGGGAGGAGGGAACGTAGTCAGTTCGAATTATGTCTGTGCGCGTATGTATCTTCAATTTATGGAAAGCCAAGTTATAGAGTTGACGGTTCCTTGTGAACTTTGTTCATGGCCTGAACCAGACCGCCACGCAGTAAACTCAATGGGGCTTTTTTATTTTTAGGTTTGGGAACTGTCGATTTTGAAAAGGTTACTTCAAGGATACAAAAGGAACAGACGTAAAAATCATACAATTCTTATTCTCCCAACGATCGGTATTTGATAGGAAAGCATGCC
Organism: Morbakka virulenta; assembly: GCA_003991215.1. NCBI lineage: Eukaryota > Metazoa > Cnidaria > Cubozoa > Carybdeida > Carukiidae > Morbakka > Morbakka virulenta. The sequence goes on from RDPX01000083.1 coordinate 2,128,414, forward strand.
AGTATTCATGGAACCGCATCTGCAGTTCAAAAATGGAAAACGAACTACCCACAAATTAACGAAAGTACAATTCGTGGATTCAGAAAACGCTATGAGGCACAGGCTAACGAAAAGAGGTGAAAAAGAAAGTCTCCTAAAAAAGTTATCCTCAACAGGCTTCGGGGATCGACCATACTTGCTTGGAGACAAAATTGATACCCTGGTTAAGAACTATCTCAAAGCCAGAAGGTAAAAAGGGAGAGTAGTTAACACTACCGTTGCCATTGCAACTGCCAAAGCGCTAAGCAAGAGATACCGACTTTTGGAGAAAGGTCATCTTGTATTGGAAAGATCTTGGTCTTAAAGTCTCTTTCGTCGCCTTGGATTCGTTCGTCGTATGAAAACAACTGGGAAAGTCCGGATTCCATTTGGAGCTCAAAGAGAGGCAGAGTTAAAATTCTTGCATCAAATTGTTAACCATATCGAAACACACCAAATATCTCATTTTTTAATTACAAACTTTGATCAAACACCGTCAAAATACGTTCAAGTATCAGCTATGAGGATGAATCAAAAAGGCGCATCTAACGTTCCAATCCAAGCCATTGATGACAAGAGGTCAATAACTGCTACTTTCTCTATAACTTTCGACAATAAATCTCTACCTGTGCAGTTAATATACAATGGGAAATCAAAACAAAGTAAACCCAAAGTAAAGTTTCCGAGTGGCTTTTCTTTGAGTGCAAATGAGAGCCACTACAGTAATAAAAAAGAATCCATCAAGGTCTTGGAAGAAATCATCTTGCCTTATATTCGACAGGAGAGTGAGTAGCTCGGGCGTGAAAATCAAAAAGCACTTCTGATCTTTGACGTCTTTCGTGGCCAAACCACCAATGAAGTGATCAAAATCATGGAAGAGAACCACATCCTGGCTACAAAAGTGTCGTCGAACATGACAAACGTATACCAGCCTCCGGACTTCTCTGCTGACAAGGCCGCAAAGGACAAAACAAGGAAAAGGGTTTCAGAATAGTATACCAGAGAGCTCACCAATGGCATGGAGAATGGATTAGAGCTTAATGATATCGAAATCGACTACCGCTTGCGCGCCTTGAAGATCCTACATGCCACAGGGCTCATCTCCTTGTACGACCACATGAACAGTCAAGAAGGAAAGAAAGTTACCGCTGGTGGCTGGAAAAAGTGGGGCATCTTCGATGCGATTATAATGGGGTCAAGTAAGCTTCCCAGCCTCCCTTTTGATGATATCTGTCCATTCATGGAGGTTGTTCCGGAGAGGGAAACACCAAGTCTCGCTTCTTTGCTCCAAGAAGAACTAGAATACTACAAAAGGTCGTTAAACGAAGATGGAAACGATGTCGACTCAGATGACTCAGAATGGGAACGTGATCGAGATGAAGAAGCAAATGAAGACATCGAGATGGATAATCGTGGGGCTTCCGACCTATTTTGAAAATTAGTGTAAAACATTCTTTTTTCTAGACGTTTATGTTTTTTAGGACCATTGTAAAAAAGGTTTAGCACCACAATGACAAATATCGGTTTTTAAGAGTTTTGAAAAATCTTATTTTTTGGCACTTGCGAAAATTAATACCCGCGAAAAATTCTACTCTTAAGGTATGTAAAACGTTATGCCATAGATTTTATCCATGCAATATTTTATCCATTACAGTAACTGTTGTAGCATTGTGCCTCATGGACTATGAAGGCTTTCACATCACACTGTACACTCAAATCTTTTTTCCTTGACTTAAAGTTTCCTGGTCCAAGTTGTTATCCCTCAGTCCCTTGTCATTTTTGATGTTCCTTTTGACGTCTCTTATTTTTTACAATATTGGTCTATAATCCGAGTTTTGACCCTTGATGATTTAGGATTGGGGTTTCCGTGCCCATTCCGTCCTCTTCCCTTCAGTCCACGAAGTCTGACAACATGTTCCTCATCAACTTCAGATTTTCCTACCTTAACATTTAGGTTTGCCAGAATTTTGTCATGAAAACTCTGTAAGATTGCTCGAGGGAGCCTATTAAAATCATTATTGGGCTTTTTCTCGTTTGTGTAAGTGTATACTTGTTTGACCATGGTCTTGAGGCATCTCAAATTGAAATGCGCAGTAACAATTCTCTCATTTACAGGGTCCATTCTATCAAAGACCTTGTCGAATCTCAAACATAAGCAGCACAAGCTGATATCCATCATCCTCTACCAGTCCTGAATACAGGATAAAACTATCTGTGGCTGTTCTTAACCTACCAAGCCCTGTACAGCACGACTCACTAATGCCCAATACCTCAGATCAAATTGGTTCATCTTAAGCGCTAACCCGGCCATCACTTCTGTGGTACATATTGTTAGTAGAGATCAGCATTCAATCCTAATTATTAGGTTTCAACGGTCCATGAGTGCCCTCTTCAGCTTAGACTCTTCACAGAGGCTTCCCCAAATTGGTGTTATTTTATCCTCGAACCTCACAAAATCGTCGTCAGGAACTTGGTAGGTCTCCTTAATCACTAGGGTTGTACGTACTACAACTGCTTGTCGTACAGGGTAAGGTAATTGGTCCCATGCCCAACCTCAGTCTGGGAAAGCGGTTTGGCTTTGTGTCGAGTTGCTCTTTCCCCTAGACGACTGCTATGGATAACAAGCTAACGATTTCCATCAGCCTGGGTTTAATGTTAGGGTTGTCCTTTCCCTATGAAGTTTTATAGTTCCCAAGCCTGCCACCACCCTGGGTGGCTGAGAACTAGTCTTGTATATCGCTGATCACTCGATTTCGTATCGCGTCAGCCACGGCTAGACCAGAGGAACATTCACATTAACTTGGAGTCGAAGTGAGTTCAGTATTCACCCCTGCTCCAAGGCGCAAAGGAAAACCTGGCAGTCATGGGTCTTAAAAAGGGCAAAATAACGTTAGGGTTAGATTTTTTTCTCTATCTGACCGGCTTTAAAAGAGTGAGGATGCTACAGCAAACATTTTCATTGAATAGTGTGTAAACAGAAATAACTACTTCAATTAAAACAATAAATGTATTGAAGATTCAAAATTCTGTTTAATAATATGGTAAAAACAAACAACAATGACAAAAATCTATGTGGTAGTAATAACGTTGCAAGTTAAGAGGTCCACTTAAAAGTTGTAAAAGCATTATCACGTTTAGCCCTTAAGTTTATAAGGGAGCTTAAGTATTGAAATAACACAGAAAGTACAGCTTTGAAGATCAAAAATATATCTTCGAATTTTCAGAAATTATACAATTCATCGAAACGATGAGAAAACGATGAATTTCAACTCGAGGCTCTACCTGTATATCTACTGTACCTAATACATATGTAAAAAAGGCTACTTTACTGATGAGTATTGGCAAAAGTATAGTACAAAAGAAAGCAATAGCTATGTTTTGAGTCACCAATTTTTACCATCATTAACAAAATAATAAAACACTTAAAAATAATTATTTCAATTAATTGTCTTTACCTATCAAGTACCTGAATCAATTTAGATTTCTGGGAAATAAACAGGTATGGGAGCAAACGAAATAAACAAATTTTTTAGGGGTATTAAATGAAATTGGAAAATATGAATACATCTTTCTGCTATATGCATTTATCTATGGCTGCCTTTTAATACATTCATTTCTGCATTTACTGCATTCACAACTTAAATCAGTTTGGGCGTCTTGGTAAACTACTGTCACGCATTTCTTAGTAGCAGATATTTGTTGATAATTAGCCCTTTGTACAAGTAAGGGATAAGAAAAGAGGTAACAAAGAAGAAAAAAGGATACAGAGGGTAAAAGAGGAAGAATAAGAACGAAGAGAGGCGAATGAGAAAGAAAGGGCGAAGAAAAGGAAGAGAATCAGGTAAGATGTATAACTAGAAAAAGATAGATAGATGGATGGATGGATGGATGAATGGGCGGATGGATGGATGGGCGAATGGATAGATATATAGATAGATAGATAGATAGATAGATAGATAGATAGATGTGTAACTTATATACGGAAATTAATAAAAAGCCAACTATGTATATATATATATTCGTATGTATGGAGAGGGAGAAAGGGAGGTAGAGAGGGAGGGAAGAAGGTAGCGAGGAAGAAGAGAGAGGCGGAGAGAGAGAGAGAGAGAGAGAGAGTAGCACATGCATCTCGATAAAATAATGATAACATGGTAACAATAAATGTTAATAACAGAAAGTGGTTTAAAACTTCATCTGTGTGACTTCATGTTTTTATTTTCAAACAGATTAATTAGAAAAAATAAAAGGAAGTGATGAATAACACGAGTATTTATTGCCCACCACGTTTTGTTTTCATTTCCTTAGACAAGAGAGTTTTATATAACCATGATTTATCTGCAATTTCTAATTGTCCTCCAAGCTCTGGTGGGAGTATCGACGGTGATATATAACGATGAAGTCGAGTGATATCTTTGCCATGAAAGTATACCTAAAAGAGCCAAAATAAAAATGAAGTTTAACATAAAAAAAGTTGTCTAATAATTAGGGAAAAGATATATTTTCTAAAAGTAAATTAAGTTATTGTTTATTCATTCTATTCGTTGGATCTTGAAATAAACCATCCTTTCATCTAACATGTGTCTACCCCTAACACAATGGAAGGTGGTTATTATGGTATTATGGTACCAGTTAAAGGTCGTAGTATATGGTAACATGTCAAGTCACAACATGTTGTACAACTGGCTGTAGAGCTATTTTCTGAAATAAAGCAAGGTTAAGCCAAGTAAACACATCTTGATATCCAATAATGTGAAAATGAAGAACGGCAAGAGCTTGGTGTTAATCTATAATCTTATATTTTAACTGATTTATAAAGCTGTCGACGGAAAACAGAATTATTCACAAAAATTACCATATTTACAATCACGCAATATCCAAGAATAGATTCTCTTTATTAGCAAAAGCAACTCAGGCTCCTTAGGTTTTTCGCTATTTACCAATCTTTTTTATCTTCTTTTTCCAAATAGCATAGCCTAAATATTGGATATCATAATCCGGTTACTCGGTTTATCTTTTATACTCATTAAGTTTCAATTATTAGATGGTCTAAAATGCTGCCCAGCAAGTTACGTCAGTACTTAACGATCAACCTAATCAAGCATAAAAAATTATTTTACTTTATAGAGATGTATCAAATCGTTACTGGGTCTTTCATTTATGGTACCCCTAGTAAACAGTGGGCCAATTTTTGTTTTTTACAGATTCCACTTATGAAAGACCTGAAAGGAAGCTACAGATCTAAAAAAGGGGTACACAGGACACACAAGACACCACAAAATGCAAGACATACTGATTTTCCTCCAGGAACCTTCGTGGGTACGTCCTTCCACTTGGGTTGATCTACAGCTAGTCCCCAAGCATCTCAATACGACCTGTCCTGTATGGTTAAGCCCTATAATTGAAGACCCGACCAAGGAGAAACCAGAGCTCCACACCTAATTTTAGCCAAAAGGCCGAGATGCGATTCACATATTCATGTCGTTACTACAAGTGTGCTAATAAGCTACAACTCCCACACACTGACGTGCTTCTTTAAAAATAACAGAATTAAATCCAATTTGTTTTAACACAGATGAAGTGTGACACATTTCTGTAAATAAACACCACGTGTGTTTCTGTTCGCATTCCTTGCATCGTTTCCGTAGGTGAATGAATATCATGCCATTTTGTTCGCACTCCTTGCCCCGTTTCTGTTGGCAAATGGATATCACGCCATTATGTTCGCACTCCTTGCCCCAATTCTGTAGGTAAATGCATATCACGCTATTTTGTTTNACACACAAGACACCACAAAATGCAAGACATACTGATTTTCCTCCAGGACCTTCGTGGGTACGTCCTTCCACTTGGGTTGATCTACAGCTAGTCCCCAAGCATCTCAATACGACCTGTCCTGTATGGTTAAGCCCTATAATTGAAGACCCGACCAAGGAGAAACCAGAGCTCCACAACTAATTTTAGCCAAAAGGCCGAGATGCGATTCACATATTCATGTCGTTACTACAAGTGTGCTAATAAGCTACAACTCCCACACACTGACGTGCTTCTTTAAAATGAATATCACGCTATTTTGTTTGCATTCCAAACCACATTTTTACAGGTAAATGAACACATTGTTCTTTTGTTTGCAATCGTTACCCCATTTTTACAGGTAGGGAACTTTTGAAACTTTAAAGTGAAGTAATCTGGGTTCCTTCTTCCTAATTTGTACGTCGGAGAAATGTATTGGTGTTCATTTAAAATACAATATAAACCTGTAGAACAGTTTTCTTTGGGTCATAATGATTTGTGTTGATGCAATTGGTTCCTGATGGGGTTTGCACTAAAAATGCGTATCTCCTGCGATTAATTCATATTCATAAAAATATCTAAAAACTGCTACAAATATTAAAGAAATTTTATGCTCAAACGTAACATCTTTTTATACCTTAACTGTCACATTAAAACTAGTATTAAAAATGACGAAAGGAAAATATATTTTACGTTTAGCAAGAACTATCTGCGGCGAATATAATAAATTTTGTGCCACAAATGGGTCAGATTTACAACTGCTTGGCTCGGATAACACTGGAGAACAAAGTTCTTTTAATGAGTTTTTGTGCATTTTCTGCTCGTCGCTCACATCCCCAACGTTTGCAGGAAAACGTACTAGGTGACTAAACAAAAAATGAAGCTTGATGCTCATATTGCATTCAAGATTCTCAAAAGCTTTCAGCAGTCTCTGAACAATATTCTTGTAGTTAATGGCTTAAGTGTTTCAAGCGAAGCCCTGAACTACATCATTAAGTGAGTCCCAAGCTTTTCTCTCTTCAGCATTTATCAACTCCTGAAACTTGTCATCCCTTATTGGTTGTCTAGGCTATGGTCCTCCAAAAATTTCTCGTAACTGATCGCAGAGAACGCTTCTTTGATGTTGGGGAAGCAAGAGCTCTAAAGCACAAACTGCTTTATTAATCCCAGTTTGATGTGTGCAGCCAAGAAGATGATCTTGTCTCCAGAAACAACCACCGGGTTCTCAATGTTTGGGGCGTCTGAGTTCAAGCTCTTTCTTCCAAGCCACTTCTTCCTTGACCAATAGTTCGCATGGTCTCTGCTGTCCCACAAACAAAGAAAGGTGGGGTGTTTTGCATAACCTCTTTGTTGGCCAAGAAGAAAATTTAACACCTTAAGATTGACTCATATTATCCATTGGTGGCGGTGAAAGATTACCTGCTCTATCACAGTCTTCATACTCTCATAGGTCTATTTCAGTTCAAGTGAATGTCCAAATGGAACACCTCCATTTCGGTTTTCGTTGTAAAGAAGCACAAATTTCAAGCTTTGCTTGGAGCTGTCAAATAGTCGCCACTCACTGGATGGGATATGGGAGTATTTTTGGATTCCGGCCGTCAAAATTAGTAGCAATCAGGTGTAAAACCCAGTTAACATTTTTAAAACTCAAAAATTATTCCCAAGTGTAATCGACAAAAGTTATATTATTTAACACATCTTGGTACCGTTTCGTTAAAAAATGCTATTAAAAGGGGGACATTTCCCTAACTAGAAACGGCAAGTTAGTTAGTATTTTTACTTGCTAATCCCTAGTTCCATATCCTAACATTAACGTCTTAATTTTGTATACCAGCCAATGCTGCTACTACATTTTCCATTTTCCACATAGTACATTTTGGTGTCCTGGCATAATTATCCTTTACTTTCACAATTACAAATTGACCCATCCTAATTTTTACATTCTGCAAACCATTTGACAAAAATTGAGCTGCAGGATATATGATGTTTAGAACTGACATTTGTATTTGCTTCATGTCAGGAAAACGATAAAACAATTTCAATCCATCGTGATTACAAGTAAACGGGGTTTCTTTGATATTTTAGTTTGTACATATAAATGAATGAAGTTCTTCCTGTTTCAAAAATATTCCCCTCTAACAACAACAACAACGATAATAATAATAATAATAATAATAATAATAATGAGTAATAATAATAATAGTAATAATAATAATAATTCGTAATAGTACCAGTAATAACAATAATAACAATAATAACAATAATAATAACAAATAGCAGGACAATTACAAATGTCCAGTGTCAATCCAATGCTGCAATACCAGAATTAGTACCAGTACTAAGATATCTTTCTATGTATTGCCAGTTATCAGGCTAGGATTGGGAGTTCTGTAGTCACGAGTTGTTGTCACAATTTTTAAGAAGTGTTAATTACAGTCAAACAGAACATGAGAACCCAGGGGAAAAATCTGTAAAAAATTCCAGTATTCTAAAGAGTTAGCTAAATTGCACCTAATAAAATCAATTGGAAAATATTTATCATCGAAATGTCGTTGAACGTATCTTCAGTCACTGTTATTCACTTTTATCCCCTGCCTTCTGATGCTTCACGACGAAAACCAATATATAGATAGCAGCCTCATAATTAAAAATATATTTTTGCCAGTTGTATACGTCTTTTATTAGCCAGTCAGTCTGGTACTTATCACAGTTATATATTACGCTTTATTATGTCATTCATACGATAATTTACACTGGATAAGTTTCGCCAGATGCCTCCTACTATCGGGCAAACGAACTTTTTGTTACTGGTTGAGTAGATGACTTGTCAAAAGTACTTGTACTCTTTACACTATCAGCAGTCATAACAGCTGACTGAGCTATTTTCATTTGTGAATTGTGCAGTCAATTACTGTCAGCTATTTTGCTTCTCTATAGGTACCAGCAAGAAAATGTTCCTTGAAAAGTTGTTCAGACATCCTATTTGATTCTAGGGTCTGCTGCGTAAACAAATGGTTATGCTTTTCCTTCAATTTATTTTTTGGTCTTAAAAAGAGTCTGGACATACAAATATGCAATGATGGGAAATTCTATATAGTGTTTTACATATTTAAAAAATATAGTTCACATATATCTTAATCTCATCTTTATTCTGTGAACCATTATCCCTTTATTCTGTAACTGAAGCAATGGCAGTTATGTAAAATGATTACCACTGCCACGTCCTATGGTTGGAATGCAAAAAAAATCTTTCTGAGTTAAGTGGCACATATTCGCAGATGTCACACGATTAAATGACAACATTTGGGCGTCCACAATATTGCTCAACTCCCTCGCCTGTCTAGCATGAACACTGGTCTGATGAGCTCATTATACAACAACAACAACAATAAAACAACAACAACAATAATAATAATAGTAATAATAATAATAAGTGCTCAAACTGCAGACTTGCCAGTCAGTTGCCTGACCTTAACCAGTTGTGTATGTCCCGAAAGGGCTGACACATCACGCATTTCTGTTTAACAGGCGGGAGTACTGAAGGAGCATCATATCCAGGTGTCGTGAGTGTGGATCTCAGGTTCTAAAGGGCTGAGTACCGAGTTTGCACTTGTTAGTTAGTCCTGAGGTCTTGGGTGAAGCCTCGTTACGGAGACAGTTCAATGTGGGGTTTTCACCCATCCATCACTTGATAATAATAATGATTGTTCCTGGGCATTGACATAAAACCACATCCGCTTGTGGAATTTTGACGTGGGCAAAGTTACCCTGCCACAACTACCTCCAGGTCACCCATGACCAAGGTGTAGCACCTTTCAGCTCTTCCCAAGCCCTTGAAATAAGGGGTTGGCATTTGGTGGGGTCTAGTCTGTCTCATGGGTAGGAAAATTCCTTAGGCTTGGTTGGTAATCCAGCCCAGTATTGGTATCACATGGAGACAACCGGTGATTGTGTCACTTTATCAACAATATCCTCATTATGAGCGTAATGTCAAATAATGGCCTATCCAATAATGGCATTGATGAGGGTGGAACTTCATGTGAAGCTCTATCGCCCCACAGGTGTCCCATGGGTCAGCAGCATGGGTCCGGTCGTTACCCAGCTGCTACTAGAAGGATCAGAAATAAATGGGCTGATGAAGAAAACAGAACTGTCATGGAGTGTTTCTTTAAACGTAATACCAAAGTATCGAGAATAGAAAAAGAATGCATAGTTGATGGAATGACATGAAAATGTTCCAAATAACTGAATATTTTCACTGGACCAGAAAACCCAGATAATGAGAAAGAAATGATTGACAGCTCTTGAACTGGAAGAGGTTAAAAGGATGGTAGAGGGTTGCAAAATGTGGAATTGCAGGAACTGTGTTTAAGGTAGACAAAGATGAATATGCTAAACATGAGGGGGAAATCAATGTGGAGGAAGATGATCGACATGGAAATGAAACAATGAGGAGATGTTTTGATGCAGATAGCGATCAAAATGAAATAGATAAAAAGCAAAAAGTGATATTGAAACGGCTGGCAGAAATTCAAGGAAGAGAACACCAGAGACTACTAGCATTAAGAGGAGTAGGAAGAAAGAGATTGTCAGGTGCAATGAATACAGTGGATACAGTGCTCGGTAAAGTAATGGTAAGAGATATTACTGCAGTGAATGACCTAACATACTGTAAAGCTGCACTAGTAATGGAAATGTTGGGTAAAGAAACTTACAGAAATGATAAAAAGGAACCTTTTTAGAAAAAAGGCTGAAAAAACAACTAAAAGTGCTAAACAAGCTACCAACAATCAACGTACTTACAGAGAAGAAAATTGAAGAAAAAGCATGATGATTTACTAGAGAAAAGATATAATATAAAACAGGAAGTGCTACAGACAACCAAAAAGATAACTCCCTTTAAGTTGTAGCTTAGTCGTTCAGTCACGAAATTCTTCCACACTGCATTTGCAGTTGCATATTTGTTTTTTGCTATTGATTTGACGTTTGTTGTTGTTATTCATAGGCAATAAACATTATGAAAACAAGATGTACTTATGATGGGAATGCTTCCCAAAATATATTGCTCGACTTTGATAGACCATATATTCATATGTCATTTACTAAACTCTTGAAAAAGATAATTTGCCAGAGAATTAACGCTAAAGCAGCTAAAATAATTCGATAAAACCAAAGACTGTCTCAATTTCAGCAAAACAGGTTATTCAGTAACAATGAAAGAAGATCCTATCAGCAACTAAACAAAAACCAAGGCTGACAGGAATGTGAAGCACCACATTCAAAAGAACCAAAAACATGCTGGCCTGATATCTGGAGCAAAAAGGGACACCACAAGAAAGATGCAGAATGGCTCAAGAGAGTTTATGAATAACTTAAAGAAGTTGGTGGTCAATGGGGATATCAAAATCACGGAAAACAGGGCTAAGAAAATCCTGAGAAAACTTACCAACCTGGAAAAGCACCAGGAACAGATGGCATACATAGATTGTGACTAAACAAATTCAAAAGCATAAACACACAGCTTGCATCAAGTCTAATAAAATACTTATGGTAAGGTAAAACACCACTGTGGATGACAGAAGGGAAGAAAAGTGCCCATTCAAAAAGATAAATCAAAAGGTACAGTTGTAAGCAATTTCCATCCCATAACATGTCCCCCTCTTGCATGGAAATTACTAACAGGTATATTTTCTGATGAAATATACAGATACCTAGAGGGGCAAGAACTATTACCTGAAGATCAGAAATAACCCTGGAGAAAGTCAAAAGGCAAAGAAGATCTACTATTTATGGATAAAACTACTCTGAAAGAAGTGAAAAATCGAAGAACAAATATGTAAATGGCATGGGCAAATAATTAGAAGTAATAATAAAGGGATGGATGTTTTAATGGGATGCCTTATGACCTTTGTTGTTTGTCATATAAATGATCCTGCTTACAGGCACATTGAGAAGAGAAGAAACTGAGTATGAGTAGGCATCAAGTAAGGTTAAAATCAATCAGTTACTGTATAAAGACAATCTAAAACTTTACGGGAAGACCCAAGAAGATCTAGAATCATTAATACAGACAGTCAGAATGTACAGCTCAGACATAAGAATGGAAGTCAGCCTCAAAAAGAGTGCATCACTTCTCATAAAAAGGGGAAAGGTTGTCTGATGGCATTACTTTGCCAGATGTCAAAATGATCAGGAAGTTACAAGCTGTCCAAGAGATAGAAGACATAAAGAGATCAGAGATGAAACAAAGCATCAACAAAGAATACAAGTAAAAAGTGAGGAAAGTGTTAGAGACAAAGTTAAATGGAAATAATATTGTTAAACCAATTAAAACAAAGGCTGTTTCAGTGGAACATACAATAGAAACATAAAAAATTGGGTTGGTAAAAAAAAAATTGGGTATGTGCAAGAGAGCAAGGGAGGACTGTTGAGTGCTGCTAAAAGATCAGGCATGGAAATAAAGGAAACAGTTAAAGAGTGTAGAGTTTGAAGATCAAAATACCTCAAGGGTACCTGAAAAGAGAAAGCCCTACATAGCCAATTTCCTCGACAAACTGAGAAGATTGCTGGTGCAGAAAGGTGGAAATGATTAAATAATAGTGGTATTACGGTGGAGACCAAAACTCTCATCCCAGCAGCTCAAGAGCAAGCCATTAGAACAAACCTCATAAATGCCAAAATCAACAAAACACAGAAGGGCAGTAAATGTAAAATGTGTGGTAATGTTGATGAAATTGTCAATCACCTCATTAGTGAATGGAGCAAAATGGAACAGAATGAATACAAAAATAGACATGACTGGGTCGGGAGAAGAATCCGTTGGAATTGTGCAAAAAGTCTGTGGTACATGTAAGCAATAAGTCAGAAAGTGTGGTTGAAAGTGATACCTACAAGGCACTATGGGCCCTTTCTGTTTGAACCAATCATATATGTGAACCCAGAAGGCCAAACGAAATTTCAGTCATGAAGAAAGAAAACAACTGCGTAAGTATTGATTTTGCCATCCCATATGATACCCTGATAGAACAGAAGGAGAAAGAGAAAGTTGAGAAACACCAGTTTTTAAAGAGAGAACTCCAGAATTATGGGAGTATTAAAGTGAAAATATTTCCCATAGTCATTGGGAACACCACCAAAAGACATCAAAAAGAGAGTAAAAGAACTAGGAGTTGAGACCAGAAATGAAAAGTCCAGAAGACAGTAAAGTAAATTTACTATCACACAAAAAAGCAACAGTGGGCAAATGATACAAGATTCACTCAGTGTTATTGTTGAGGTTTTAGAGGGGTAGAGAGTATAGCCCTAAGCCTCACAATTTTGTTGGCCAAATGGGCCCCCAAACTTTATCAATTTTGTACCTTCATTGCAAACCATGTCTAACAACAGTTTTAAATCCTCTTAATAAAGTTTTGATTTCATTGAGATATTCTACTGACTATAGTTTCCATTATTTAGTGCTATCACATTCAATGTCTTACCTAACAAGGCAGTTTTCTAAACATTAGAAATAAAGTAGAGGCTATTTAAGTTACCTATGATTAAGAAGCATCATTTAAACCTGGAATTTAATTTGTTATGTAAATCTTTAAATAAGGTTAAATTTGGAATTCATATTTTAACAGATAATTAACATCACTATAGCTGACCTTGCATCAAAACACAACAGGAAACATAATAATAATGGAACAATATAATTTTGATGCAAGTCAGATATCCAAAAAAGTTCATCTTTCCAATTTTTTACCTTCAGTGGATATTTTGCACAAGCTATCTAAAAACAAAAAAAACCAATAGCTATACATGGCTCTAAGTGAGTTTGATCATTAACCCTTCATATAAAATATATGCTACTTACTCTACTCTGTGCTTTTTGCTTTAGTACAGGTCTTAAAACTGCCAGTAAAATCCGAAAATACCATGGTTGGTTGATAAAATGCACTCCCTTAAATCTTGCTGGAAAGCAATCCTGGTTTCAGAATACAAAACAATAAAGCTATATGTGAATCAAAATGATCAACAGAAGCAAAAAAACACAAGGATACACCATCATTACAAAAATTACTAAAAAGACAATACAGTTGCAATGATTCATCATAAAATATCAGAACTAAAAAATTCATTCAAGCATCATATGTCATGTGAATTTACTTACAGTAGAATATCATGTTTAAGGGCCATGTGTAACATACATGAATGAGCTGACTTTTATCACACTCCCCCTTTTAGGTACAGAACTATCATTCAAAGTCTGTAGACACTATGAATAAAGCTTCCACATTCTATGTGTGATGTTCGCAATGTCTAAATGCAATCTTGTTTGTTTTTTCTTATAGAAATAAATATTGTTAACACCAACTAAACAGTGTCAGCTTTCTTTCGTCATATGATGCATTGTAAACTGTCACTTATCATCAACAGATTCATAATTCACCAGTTACTACAAACGGAATCCATACTGGCAAAAGAAGGTTATTTATGTACATCTGAAAGGTTTGTAAGCAATTATACCAGATTTTGAAAATGTTTGTACAACTCCTGGATTTGACAATAACTCCATTTTTGGCTTAATTACCTCCTTAACAGGACTAGATANCATCGCACACTATCTTCAGCTTTCCAGGTTCTTTCATCTTTCTGACGTTCCATGTTCCAATATTAAGAGGCTTCCTCAGTTGTGTTCTTCCAGTAACCAATTTGTCATTGCCAGCCTGGTCGCCTACTGTGCAACGCGTCCCTTGTTTACCCACGCGACGGACGATGTGGTATGGATTTCTTTGTGTCGTAGTCATGACGAAAGAAGTAGTCTGGAGGTGTTTGTAGTGCTAGTAGGGCCCCCAACGTCCTTTCTACCACCGCAGTCCCTACATTTAGGGGATGCGCCCAGCCGTTGTCCTGTTTGTCGGATCTTCCGCCTGACCGCCTGATGCATCAGCCGTTGGTCACGATCTAGGGATTCATCTGCCTAATGCATCATCCATTGAGCTGCTGCCCTCAACTTCACCGTTACCCTGGTAGGGGAGCTTTGGGGTTGCTCGACTTGCTCAAGGTCTACCCCAAGACTGCGCAGGGAAGGAGCGCCTCACACCTCCTTGCAGGTTATTGGTTGTCTGTGAAAGCCAACCCCCGCTGCGCACCCCAATATTTTGCACAAGCTATCTAAAAACAAAAAAAACTAATAGCTATACATGGCTCTAAGTGAGTTTGATCATTAACCCTTCATATAAAATATATGCTACTTACTCTACTCTGTGCTTTTTGCTTTAGTACAGGTCTTAAAACTGCCAGTAAAATCCGAAAATACCATGGTTGGTTGATAAAATGCACTCCCTTAAATCTTGCTGGAAAGCAATCCTGGTTTCAGAATACAAAACAATAAAGCTATATGTGAATCAAAATGATCAACAGAAGCAAAAAAACACAAGGATACACCATCATTACAAAAATGACTAAAAAGACAATACAGTTGCAATGATTCATCATAAAATATCAGAACTAAAAAATTCATTCAAGCATCATATGTCATGTGAATTTACTTACAGTAGAATATCATGTTTAAGGGCCATGTGTAACATACATGAATGAGCTGACTTTTATCACACTCCCCCTTTTAGGTACAGAACTATCATTCAAAGTCTGTAGACACTATGAATAAAGCTTTCACATTCTATGTGTGATGTTCGCAATGTCTAAATGCAATCTTGTTTGTTTTTTCTTATAGAAATAAATATTGTTAACACCAACTAAACAGTGTCAGCTTTCTTTCGTCATATGATGCATTGTAAACTGTCACTTATCATCAACAGATTCATAATTCACCAGTTACTACAAACGGAATCCATACTGGCAAAAGAAGGTTATTTATGTACATCTGAAAGGTTTGTAAGCAATTATACCAGATTTTGAAAATGTTTGTACAACTCCTGGATTTGACAATAACTCCATTTTTGGCTTAATTACCTCCTTAACAGGACTAGATAGCTAACCATGATAATGAACTTCACTGGGGGTATGAGTGTTATCAGAACTAATGAGGATGTTATGAGTTGCAGTAGTAAAGCCCACAGAGAATGGAAAAGGGCTGAGATGCCTTAATTTAATATATATTTGATGCCAATTCCATCTAACAGCCACCTTGTCTGTCTGGGAAATACATGATCTAGGTAGCTTACACTTGGTTAAATACTTCTACGAGTTGTTTAACCTTTCTGATTGTTAAGTTTAACTAGCACCTTGTCACCGATGTAAAGTTGAAAAGTGGTATTGCTCACTAGAGAGAAATGGTTTAGTTTGAGAGATTCAATCAGATGCCTAAATGTTTTTTCTAAAAACTTTTCATCAAATAATCTAAACCTATTTCAATTTTTCCCTGATATTGACCTTGTAAGTGGCTACATTCTGAAAAAAACTACTTGGCTATAAATTCTGAAAGCAATAAGTACATGAATTGTATGTAAATGATACATCCCAACATTTAGAATAACATTTTGTTGTAACTCTCATAAAAAACTAGACTTAACTCAACTTTTGATTAATTGAAAAAAGTCAAGGGAAGGTAAAAAAATAGTGTTATGAGCATACAGTGTAACTCAAATGTTGGAGCATGAAAAGTCCAAATAAAACATAGCAAGTGACTTTAAGATTTGATATTAATGTTTTATTAATGGGGTCTATTGTTTCTAAACATGGGCTTTCTGGCTTTACACAGTAGTGAGATCTATATCCCTAATAATGTGGTTTGAATGGATGGAGTCATTTGCACAAGTAGTCATCTGCAGTGCCTTGGGTCTAAGAATTCAGTTCTATCAAAACCTTAAATGTACTGATTGTAGTACTATTCAATTTCATAGTAAATATAGTTTCATAAAAAGTAGATTCTTATGTTTCTAAGTTTCTACAAGGTAGGGATATACTGCAGGTGAGGTCTAACATCAATGCAGAACAAAAATTTATGTACACTGGCAAACATGTAAAATCTAGTAAACTGTATATGTATAAGATTAAAAAAACAATGCTTAACTTTTAATTTTCTACCAATCCTAACTGTATTGTCTCATTTGTTGTTGTTTTTTTGTAGTTTTACTCTATGCAAGGTAAAGCAACAAACACTTCTAGGCATAGGACTACCTTTACTTCACAAGGTGGTATATATATATATATATATATATATATATATATATATATGTGTGTGTGTGTGTGTGTGTGTATGATCAACAAAAAACATGCTAAATATCTAAGACATTGTCATTGAGCCACAAACGGAAGTCCTCATCAACAGTTTTGATATCACCTCGAATACCTATCAGTTGGCAAATCAATACGTGTTGATGGGATTGAATTTCACCACAATGACAAAATGGACTGTCCCTTAGACCAATTCTATGCATGAAATCGGCATATCGTCCATATCCAGATCGTAATCGATTTAAGAGCACCCATTGTTCACGCTTCAGGTCATGTCCTGGAGGTTTCACCGTAGGTTCAGGAATAAATTGGGAAAGCTGGTTGTCTGTATTACTCCATCGCTGTTTCCACACATTAGCAGCCCAAGATTTGACAGATGCTGTATCGTTTATGGTGGAAGCTAAAAGGTGCATGCGATTCGAAAGTGGAACTCTGCTCTTCAACCTATTGTTTGTAAGTGGATATTCAACCAATTTTTCAAGAATGTGCCTTTCCTCTGATAGCACACGATTATATAAATTCAATATATTTTTATCTCTTCTTAAGTCGGCAGGCTCAATACCACAAAGAATAGGAAGAACATCAGTTGAAGTCGATTTTATACAACCACTCACTAGTCTCAAGCATTCATTAAGTGCAACATCAACTTTATTGCAGTGATGGCTTTGGCTCCAAACAGGAGAACAATATTCCGCAGCAGAGTAACACAAGGCTAAAGCAGATGATTTCAAAGTCGAGAAATCAGCACCCCACCGACTGCCAGCAATACGCCTTAGTAGGTTACATCGCTTGGTAACTTTAGAAGAGACTTCAATCAAATGATGTTTGTATGAGAGAGTACGGTCTAGTGTGACACCAAGGTACTTGGGAGTTTTCTCAAAAGGTAACCTCATGCCAGATATTGAGACATTGAGTTCATAATCAGCTCTTCGATTAACAAGATGAAACACACTGGAAACAGTTTTGGTGATATTCAGTTTGAGTCTCCAATTTTTGAAGTATTTGCTGATGATATCCATATCTCGTGATAATGTTCTTTCAATTACATCAAACGTCTTATGACAAGTCTTAAGGGCTATATCGTCAGCATATATGTATTTTTTACTGATAGTTGTGGGTATATCATGTGTGTACAGGTTGAAAAGAAGTGGAGCAATGACTGAACCTTGTGGTACACCATTAGTTAGGGTTCGGCAGCGTGATTTCTTTGCACCCACATGTACATGAAATCGCCGCTGTGATATCATGGTCATAATGACACGAACCATTTCTTTGGATGGTATTGTTCTCAACAGTTTCAGTGTAAGCCCACGGTGCCACACAGTGTCATAGGCTGCAGAAAGGTCAACAAATACAACTCCTGCCTTAAGTTTCTTGTCAAAAGCATATTCAATATCCTCTGTAAGTAATACAACTTGATCCTGGGAAGATCGACCTGGCCGGAAACCTGCTTGTTCCTTGGGTAAGATCGTTTCAGTGATTGGTTGTATACGATTGTAAAGTAATCTTTCGTAAAGCTTAGAGGGAACACAAAGCAGACTTACTGGTCTGTAACTACTAGCAGCATTTGGTGGTTTCTTGGGTTTAAGCACAGCAACCACTTTTGCAAGTTTCCATATTTTGGGTACTTTGTTTGTACGCAGACAGACATTGAAGAAAGATCGTAGCCATTGAATGCAGTTCTCATGGATGTGAAGAAAGAACTCAGGGTGTAGGTTGTCTGTGCCTGGGGCTTTACCGGCTTTCAGTGATTTAATGACAGATATTATTTCATCATCTGAAAACTCAACACAAAGGTTTTGATCTACTGATGGGGAATTCCATTCTACTTTCAATTGTCGATTTACTTCTCTTGTAAATTGGCGATTAGGGTTTTTGTACTTCCCATTGCTTAGAAGACATGAAGCAATTGCATTTGGACTAATCAAACTGGGATTTGGGGTGACGTTTTTTCGGCCAGTGAGTTTGTTAATAGTTGACCATGCTTTTCGACTGGATCGTTTCATATTGATGCCCTCGACAGTGGCAGCCCATTGTTCTTTCCGTTTAGAATTAAGATGATCGATAAGACGGTTAGCTGAAGACAACTTTTCCTCAAGAGACTGAGCTTTTTCATGCTGAAAAGCAAGTTCATTGCATTTGGTATCCCATTTAGGAATGTAGTTCTTTCGAAAACCTCTTGGAATTGTATCTTTAGCTATTTTCAAGAGTTTCTTCTGGAATGCTGTGTAACACAAATTTAAATCAGATTCTAAAGATGGAAGATCGTCACACATATTTCTAGTTGCATTCTTAAATCTATCCCAGTCGGCTTTGTTGAAATTCCATCTAGGTAGTGACGATGTTGGTGTGTATTCGATCAAGGCTGGGTGATGGATGATTGTAGGTCGATGCTGAGATTTTGGAAAGTTACCCAAAACAGTGTGTACAGGATGAGGCAGAGAGCTGTTGACATCATGTGTGAAGAAAGTAATATCTGGATTCGTGTAAGTGTCCCATGCACCAGAATGAAACGTCTTTGGTTGATTATGATCGAAAAGCAACTTAATATCGAATGTGCTGGACCAATTATAAAGAGCATCCCCATCCGGATTATTTCTAGAATAGCCCCAAGTTGTATGATGACAGTTGAAATCACCGGAGTATATTGCTGGGTGATCATAATGGGGTGGTGGTTCAAACGGAGAATTAGGTGGTTTGTAGTAGTTTGTTATTGTAATTTCTCCATTGATCGATATGGTTAGCCATTCAACTGCACTATCAACATTACTGCGGCCAATTTCAACAGAAGGAAGGTCGTTATGTACAAGAGTGGCAATACCATGCTTAGAGTGTTTGATTGAACCAATGAGAGAAAAGCCATATATCTTGATTTTATTGTCATTGGTGGCATGTGTTTCTTGCAGTAGAATAACGGAAATTGAATTGTCCATGGCGATTTTTTGAATGACTTCACATTTTGGTCGTGTAAGGCCTTCTACATTTAATTAAAGGATAGCTGGACCAGATGGTTCATGTATCTTTGACATGTCATTAGATTTTCTAGTTTGTCTCTGTTGTTCAGGTATTGGCATTAGTTTCCCAAAGTTAGATTGGTACTTGCAGGCTGGACCACGAGTAGGTTGCCAATATCCAGCCCACAAGGTGGTATTGGGTGAAAAGAAGAAAAAGAGTAATCTCAGTATATCCAGAAGACTTTGTATTAAATGTAATAGTTCACATTAGACTTAAAACTGTCCATATCACAGGTGAGATAAAACAAAAAGGCTAGCCCGATGTTCTATAATCTGGCAGATGTGGCAAAGTTGTTAGGATTAAAAGTATCTACAAGCCATTGGTGTATATATAGTATCAGTAAATTATTCTGAAGACTCAAAATAGGCCCACATAGTGGATCTTGTCATAAGCTAGGAAAAATCAGCTCATCAGCCTATCTTTAAACATGTACAATAATAAAATCTACAGTAAAAACTCAATGCAGAAACATAAGAAGTGTTTGAGAGTGACTAAGGAGTAGAGGTCACTTAGCTCCAATTTGATGTGAAACAAGATTTCTGAAATTGGTAAAATTTATTAATATATTATTAATATAACTAATTTTATATTAATAAAACTAACGTATGCCATAAAATGGGTAAAGTTAGGGGATAGCATTTTACATTTTACTTTCACCCTTTTACTACCTCTACAAAGTTAATTATGTGAGTGAAATTTTACAAGGAGATAAAAAATTTCATTGGGCTGTAGAAAGACGGCAAGACGAGTGTTTTTAACTCATAAAAGCTTTGATTTATTTTTTCAGAAGAATGATGTCAGTTGTAATTTGATTTTGTTATAACGTCATAAATTTTCCTGAAAAACAACATTTTTTATTCAATGCATTATTCAATTACAACATCTTATTAACATTTTACTAATTTAATCCAATTTCATTAATTCTTAATTTTTATTTAATAGGATGTAGCCTTGTATTAATCACATCTAATATTATGTCTTATATTATGTCTTATAAAAAGCCTTTATACTTTATATAAAAATTCCTTATGAAAAAACACTACTACTACTACTACTACTACTGCTGCTGCTGCTACTATTAATAATAATAATAATAATAATAATAATAATAATAATAGAATACTACTAAACCTTATTAAATCCTATATGAAGAACGCCACTTACCTGAAAAACTTTAACAGCATCAACAAGATGTGACTTGTTGAGATGAGAAACGTCTGACACACGCCATCCTGTAAAATCAACAATAAATACAACACCACACACTTGAGTTCTTTCACTTTCTATTAAATACTCCATAGTCATTAATAGCGCTCGTAAAATATCTTCAAAGGTGTACAGATTTGTATTCCAGTTTCCAGGAAACATTACTACCACACTTCGACCAAGATGATCACGTTCTGGAACAATCATGGGCAAACCATCTTCAAACACTGGCCTCAGGCACGAGGCTCGAAGAGACTTGAAAAAATTCCTGTGACGACGGCGAAACTGGCAGTAGTTAACAAGTAAATTAAAGGCTCGGTCCTTGTCAAATTTCCTTGCTCTTAAGAAGCGAAGCAAGAACTCGTCATCTTTTCTTTCGATGTACACATCGGGGCGCGATGCTACTCTTTCTCGTAATGCTTCTATATCCAAACTACGCGAGTCAATCCTTTCGTTTAATTCAAGTCTGGTCTTTTCATAGACACTGTTATCAACTTGAATCGTATCCATTGCCAAAACACATGATACTAAATGTAATTTATTTAAAGCCACACTAAATGGTGGTAAGTTTTCTTGTGTATGATTTGTCACACAGGCTTCTTCTTAATATTAGTCACTATGTAGGCTTTATCTTTGTTTGTGCCAGTCTGACCAATGGAAAACTTAAAGGTCCGCTCACCTTATGTATTCTTCTCCGGGTCAAAGTAAAAACTCTCCTTCCAGCCTGGCATCTGGAATGGGCGAACCATGTCCAATTGGCTTTGTTTTTCTTAAGTCACCTGCAGTCGATAAGTTCAAGTTTCAATAATCGCACTTAACGCTCCCTTTTCCCAAAACATCTGCTTCTTTTGTTGGCTTGGCAAACGACGAATCGGAATCTGCGAAACACATTACTTGTGTGGAATCGCATTGATCACAGTATTGACAAAAGAGGGGGAGTGCGAGGCGATAATTATAAGGGGCTCGCATTTCGACGTTTTTACGCATTTTTACTGTTCCTAAACCTATTGTAGTCAACAATGCTAGCATAATGACTGCACTCCTTCAGCTCGCGAGCGTCTTGTTTTTTTTGATAAAAATCAGCAAAGAAATGGTTTTATCTGAACATCTAATAATGTGGACACATGCAGGTATGTACATCTAGCTCATTCTCCAACTCAAATGAGTGCGTCTTTGAAGGATACCATCTCCATCAATAGTACTCCCGTTGANATCGGAATCTGCGAAACACATTACTTGTGTGGAATCGCATTGATCACAGTATTGACAAAAGAGGGGGAGTGCGAGGCGATAATTATAAGGGGCTCGCATTTCGACGTTTTTACGCATTTTTACTGTTCCTAAACCTATTGTAGTCAACAATGCTAGCATAATGACTGCACTCCTTCAGCTCGCGAGCGTCTTGTTTTTTTGATAAAAATCAGCAAAGAAAATGGTTTTATCTGAACATCTAATAATGTGGACACATGCAGGTATGTACATCTAGCTCATCTCCATCAATAGTACTCCCGTTGAAATATGAATGAGTATCTACTTGGGTTCAGTTGTACCTGACACGTCTGCTGATACAAAGGAAAAAGTGGCTCTGGGTCAGAGTAGCACCAAAATTTGGACCTATCGAGTTACAAACAACTCTCTGGACACTGTCAAGGTGAAATAAGGGGGCATCTGTCTTGGTATGAAAACAGTACTCCATACTAGGACGGGTGGTAGATTTAAAGAGATACAAAATGGCTTCAGCTGTAAGTTTCCGACCAGCGCGATACAAAGGTCCACCCTTTTTAATAGCAGACCGATAGGTTGAATGAAGGAAACCCAAGAAATACAATATGTATAATGAAATACAATGAATAATAAAGAAAGATAACGAGGCACACCTTTCTGTTGAAAGAAATCAGTTGCATTTTTGCCCCATTGAAGGAACCAGTCAACTCTTTTTTCGTTTTTAGACAAACTGAAGGTTAAACTCAAAAACGTCCGCAAGCTTGACTTGTTCCTGCTGAGTTGTCTTGTGACCAATGCCAGAGTACAGCGGTACAGTATAATATATAATCAATAAGCAATACGGATCCAACTAGATTGTTTAAAATATTAATGTCGATGTGTTTAATCAACACTTATAGTCTAAATAATTTAGTGAAATCTAAGAAAATGGAATTCTTAACATTTTATTTTTTAAGCAAAATGTTAAGTCAATGCCCAAGTCCTTCCCTAAAAAAGCGTCTATTTTTAATATCTCTATTTCAACAATGCTGGTAACTATACACAGAACTTGTGTTGAGGTCATTTGAGAAAGTGATTAGCTGCTTTACGATATATATATATATATATATGGTTTTACTTTATGGTTCTCACTGGCACAAATTTATAAACTGGAATAGATTACGTCCTGCGGTCTCTAATTTTCAAGATAATCGCATTATGGTGAAAGCACTGACTGCTTTAATATTCTATTGGAAAGTTTTTCAGCCTTGCAACTCCTTGTCCAAACTATCAGGTTTTCCAAAGAGTTTAGATGGAAGAGGAGAGAAAAACTCTCGATTCGGTGCATTTTGAAAAGTGACGTAATTCAGTCACAGCCAAACTCAAAATGTGGGCTGTACAAGTCCACAATTTCAAGACATTTCCTTCCAAAGGTCATTTCACACGAGCGTTAAAAACAAGTTACAGATAAATCTTGATCATTTTTGTAGAAATACTTTAAAAAAATATTGTCCTTTTCTATTACAATTTCACAGAAATTATCACTTAAATTCTCTTCTTCATAATGGCTTTGCAGATGATTTAATAACATATTTTCTTTCTACTTGCAAAAAGACAAGTTCTCAGCAAGATTAGAATGATGTATAACTCCTGCTTATTATAGTTCAAGGTATTTAGTGCTAAAGGTTGTCCTCTCGGGGGCAAAAAAGAGAGCTTGATTTCTAAGTATGACTAGTAAGGGCTTCTGGCCTTCCCAAATTTCATCAATTCACCAGAAATTTGTATACGTGCGTAAAGATAACCCGATTAGTTGTTGGTCGACTTGTTAGCATGCACTGTAGGCATAAACTCCTCTGGGGAGAGGCTAAAACAATTCTTTGACAACTGTATGTCGAAGATTTTTCTTTGTCAATAGAAATTTGAGTTACTAACTAGGGTAGAAGGAACTTTTCATTTTAATAATTCTTGTTTAACTGACAAATGATCGAGTTTTTGTTTCCTCTTTTTCGATATAATTCTTTCAGATATTTTGGATTTTTAACTCTTTGAAGAAATAGAAAATAATCCAAGAGTTCCTCTTAGTATTATATTATATGTGCCAGTTCCTCTTAGGAGCTGGCACATTTTTTGTTGTTTTCAAACAATCGGTCACACACCTTCCACTTCGTCGTTGAGAATAAAAACTTAAAAATTGAAAATCGCAATAAAATAAAATTATACTTTTGGAGAAACTTGTCTATTAATATTGTCTAAAAATTCTAATAAAAGGTATGGAAGAGGAAACGACAACTGTCATCATTTTAATACTTCCTATTAAATTAAATGTCATAATCTTTGGTTCCAATTTTGGTTTATCATCATATCGAGAGTTTATCATAATTAATCATTAACTTCAAAAGTTTCTTTAGTCTAACCGGGTTTAACTTTTTCACACTAAGGTTTTGTTTACTATGGACACTAGACCTTACAGCAATAAGTTTATCATAACACGTCATGACCTGAAAAGAACCAGAAAAGAAAAAGGGCTGCAGAAAGGGATTCTGGGGAACTAGAGATTTGTTATATATGAATGGAATGTTACTGCAGGAGATCAATGGAAGAAGTAAGAATCTAGCTATGACATGGATCGGTTATCGAAAGGCGTACAATGATGTTCGCCTCTCATGGATTGTAGGGTGTCTAGAAAATTTAGGAGTAAATCAAAAACTCAAAACAACTGTGAACAAAAGCATGAAGTCTTGGAAAGTTAAGGTGACTTCTTGGTGAAGTGAAGACTGAAAGAGTCATATTCTCGGGAGATTCATTGTTGCCTCTTTTGTTTGTAATGTAATCATCCTAGTGAGCCATATATTAAGAAATGCAAGTCCAGGGTACGAATTTGGAAATTTTAAAGAAAAGATCAAACATTTCTTATTTATGGATGACTTGAAACAGTGTAGCAAAATAGAGAAAAAAGTTAATTCATTGATCCAGACATTGTGTATCTTCAGCAATGGTATCAAAATGGAATTTGGTATTGAAAAGTGTACCATGATAGTATTGAAAAGAGGAAAGGTTGCAAATTCAGAAGGAATTAAGTTGGCAGATAACAGAAAGATGAGATCTTTGGAGAAAAGTGAAGAGTGTAAATATCTGGGGATACTGCAAGCAGATCAGATTTATTAAAAGGAAATTAAAAGAAGGTTGGGAATGAGTAAAACCGAAGCGTCAAGAAGCTGCTAGAAATGAAACTAAGTGGTCAAAATGTTATTAATCCGATAAACACCTGGGCATTATATTTCCTGAGATATTCCTCAGCACTTTAAGGCTGGGCAAAGGAAGAGATATATCAGTTAGATGGGAAAACAAGAAAGTTATTGACAATGCACGGGGGGGCTACATCCAAAAAGAAACGCGGACAGACAATGTGACTGTGGAAGATGTTGTAAACCTCACAATTATTGGAATTAAAAGATATGTAAGCAATAGTGACAGAAGGTTTCTAAAAGCAGCTAGAGTGGCAAATTAATATAAAGGAGAAAGCAAAGTTGAGTATAGATTGCGGCAAACGAATGCAAGACACAAGGCTTGGAATGAAAAGTCCTTACATGGGCAGTATTTAAGACAGACAGAAAATGAAGCAGGCAGTGATAGATGGAACTGGCTTGAAAATTCAGGAAATAAAAGAGGAACAGAATAATCAATGATATTGGCAGCACAGGAACAAGGAATATGCATCAATCTCTTTAAAGGAAAGATCGACAAAACAAAAGGAGAAAGTAAATCCAAAATGTGTGGACAGGTAAATGAGGCGGTAACCCCTATCACTTGTGAATGTAGTAAGTTGGCTAAAAATAGCGTCGAGATGATTTGGCTGGTAAGCGAATCCATTGGAGATTGTGTCGTAAAATGGGATTGTAGTAAACCCAAAGTGGTACGAGCATCAACCATAACCAATACAAGAAAATGAGTGATCAAAAATTTTCTGGAAATTAACATCCAGACTGACCACGTGATTGAAGCTAGATGTGCTTAGATGATAGCGATGGACAAAGAGACGAGAAATCTTGTTGATGCCAAACACCAAGAACAAAAAACCACTGACAGTTGGTGGCCAATAAATGTATAAAGATAATAATAATAATAATAATAATAAATGACTGAAAAATAATGATAATAATTTCCTGAGATTGAAATTGAAAAGATGTGGCACCTAAAAACAAAGACAATCCCAGCAGTAGTGAGTGCCCTAGGCCTAATAAAGAAAGGAACCACTGATTACCTTAAGGCATTTCCAGGAGAACCATCACTAAACGAAGTCCAGAAAATAGTCCTTAACCGTACTGCACGTATTTTGAGAAGAGCGCTTTCTATTAAAATAACCATTTTTTTACAAATANTGAGGCGGTAACCCCTATCACTTGTGAATGTAGTAAGTTGGCTAAAAATAGCGTCGAGATGATTTGGCTGGTAAGCGAATCCATTGGAGATTGTGTCGTAAAATGGGATTGTAGTAAACCCAAAGTGGTACGAGCATCAACCATAACCAATACAAGAAAATGAGTGATCAAAAATTTTCTGGAAATTAACATCCAGACTGACCACGTGATTGAAGCTAGATGTGCTTAGATGATAGCGATGGACAAAGAGACGAGAAATCTTGTTGATGCCAAACACCAAGAACAAAAAACCACTGACAGTTGGTGGCCAATAAATGTCCACTAAATGTTATTATTTAGTACAAAAATTTCATACTTCTATTTTTACACATTAACATTTTGTACTGTTTTTATACTTTTTAACAAACTCTATTTTTATACAATTAGGTTACAATACAAAATTATTTTTACATTGCATTGCTCCAGTTTCATTCACCCTATGCCACTGGCAGTGACCCGGTGCTTGATCTTAAAAAAAAGCAAAGTAAAAGAAAATGACTGAATAATAATAACGAATTAGATGTAGAAATAACCGAAGAAGAATGAGATGGACGTAAAGCCACAGTGATTGCGAAGAAAGTAGAAATGAATGCTAAAAGAAAAGCACAGAAACAGCTTGCCGATCGTTGGAGCCAAAAAGCTCTTCACGGACAGTGTGCTCTCCGAATTCAAAACGCTGATGTAGATCAAGATGCAACCCAACAATGGCTGAAGAGTGTAGAACTTGAGGCAGAGACAGAAGGCTTCATCATCGCAGTACAGGACTTATTTCCCCGGAATTAACAAGCAAACATATCGAAGAATTTTGCTGACCCTAAGTGTCGGTTCTGTGACCAGCACACGGAAACAAAAGATCACCTTGTGTCCGAATGTCCGGTACTTGTTCAGAATGAGTATGTCAAACGCTACGACCATGTTAGGCAGTATCTCTACTGGGGTATATGCAAAGATTTTGGTCTTGAAAACAACCCCAACTGGTATGAACACCATCCACTACCAGTCACGAAAGTAGAAAATTTTACTATTCAATGGGACTTCCAGATCAACACTGACTGGACGATTCAAGCCAACCGTCCAGACATTATAATTAAAGATAGGAAAAACAAAATATGTACCTTGGTTGACATGGGTGTGCCAAGTGATAAAAACATCTCGATTGAGGAACTCGAAAAGTTAAGCAACTATAAAGAACTAGAGATAGAAATTCAAACACAATAAGAGAACTAAAATAGAACATGAAGTGACCTCTCCAAACTGGAAGTAAGGCTGTTTCAGACCCAAGAGACGTCCGATTGCAGTAAAAATTTGCAGGGGGCTGTAGCTCAGCCTCATAGAAAAAACAAAAGCTGTTAAAAGTAATGAATTCTGGAATGGGATCTGGGACAAAGACGTTACTCACGATGGAAATGTAGAATGGCTTAAAGAATTGAAAGAAGAAGGGAGAAATGCGGTAAGACAAAATGACTTACAAATCAAAGTTGAAATGATTTTTAAATAAAGTTAAAAGATGCCAAACTGGAAAATCCCTCGGCTAAATGGGGTCCAAGGTTATTGGCTTAAGAATTTTACAGTACTTCATGAGAGATTTACAGAGCAAATGAATGATCTGATAATTAACGGAAATGAAATCCCGAAGTGGATGACAACTGGAAAAGCTGTCTTGTGCCAGAAAGATTATGTGAAAGGCATAGCAATGGACAACCATGGGCCAATTACCTGTCTGCCACTAATGTGGAAACTCCTCACAGGATTAGTCTCAAATTCTTTGTACGATTTCTCAGAGGTTAATAGTAGATATGACCCTCAGAGCAAATTGGATGCAGACGAAAAAGCAGGGAGACGAAAGACAAATTGCTTATTGATAAAATGATAATAGGTGATTGCAAAAAGAGACATACCAATTTAGGAATAACCTGGATAGACTACAAAAAGGCTTACGATATGCTACCACACTCGTGGATATTGAAAATATTAATACTGTTAAAGGCTGCGGATAACATTATTGAGTTTCTAAAGAAATGAATGAAGAACTGGAATGTAAACTTAATTTATGCTAGTGAGTTTCTCGGTAATATAAAGATTAAAAGTGGGATTTACCTAGGGGAAACTTGTCCCCCGTCCTTTTTGCTATACGCACAATACCTTTAAGTCAGACATAGCAAATGGTTGAGGTAAAATACACCCTTAAATCCGGCAAAGGAGTGTTTCACCTCCTTTTCTTGTACGATCTGAAATTGCTTGGGAAGAATAAGAGATAAATAGATAGTTTGGTCTCTACAGTCCAAATATTCGGTAATGACATCAAAATGGAGTTTGTTATTAAAAATTGTGGAGGGTTGATCATGCACAGAGGATCAGTTGACAGAAGTAGATGTAATGGAATATCACTGCAAATTGGAGAAACAATCAAAGTAGTTAATCAAAGCGGATATAAATATCTTGGAGCCTTGGAATTCGACGGAATTAAACAAAGAGACGTACTTCGTTGAATGTCTCAAGCAAGAATGTTTTAGGAGACTGAGGTGAGTTTGCAAGAGTAAGCTTCATGGGAGAAACAAAATTGGTGGAGTTAATACCTGCGTCGTTTTGCTATTGAGATATGTCCAGGAATTCTGGACTGGCAAGTAAATGAGTTAGGCGAGCTGGACAGGAAAACGAGAAAAATTCTGATCATGAATAAAGGATTTCATCCAAAATGTGACAAAGATCAACTGTATGTTTCCAGGAGTAAAGGAGGAAGAGGGTTAATAGGCTGCAAAAGATCTGAAAACGTATGGGCAATTTGTAAGAGAGTTAGAGAGAAAGGATCTCGGAAATTCTTGGAAATGGCTAAAGTCGTGTGATTTGAATGGGTCTACCGAGGCATTAATATGTACTGCCCAAAAGCATGCCATGAAAAGGAATAGCTTTAAGCATTCCATATTTAAGTTTAGGGAATCACCTTTTTACAGGATGTGTGATGAGAGAAATATAAAATTTTTCCATATAATTAGTGAGTGTACTGAATTGGCAAGAAAATAATTTCTAAAGCGCCACTATAACGTTTGCAAATATATACACTGGAAATTGTGTAAAAAGTCTAGCAGCGGTTACGAAATAGTATGAACACGAACCCCAGGGAGTGATGGAGAATGACTCACAAAATAGAAATATGATTGCGAGAAAACGTGACATCGCAGTAGAGAAGAATATAAAAGAGACAAAAGTTGGAAATGTCGCAATACTTGGAGATGTGAGAGTGCTGGAAAAAGAACAGGAGAAAGTTGCTAAGTGCAGACCTCTAAGAGATGAGATTGCCCGACTGTGGAAAATGAAGGAGATTGAAATTATCCCGTGATCATGGATTTTGTTGAAAACTGTCTCGAAAAACTTTGAAAGCTATGTTAAACAAATAGGAGTAACGATGAAAGTAGAACACGCTCAAAAAACAGCACTGTTAGGTACAGCCCGGATCTTACCATTGGTCCTAGAGCATGAAAGCTACAGGTGAAAGGGTTGTGATCCCTTATATGGGAGGAATCACATCAATAACAACCGAAACAAATATGAACTAAAACTTTGTGAGAAAACATATCAACATAATAATAATATTAATTCTGGTCAATTTTTTTCAGTCCTTCTACAGCAACACCAGTAGTTTGCATGGTAAGTTGTACATTTATACATTTTAACATGTTCTCTTTGTGTTTGTAGTTTGCCATATTCCATGATAGTCACCATTCCTGATGTTTTTGCATCGGCCAGCAAAAAGTATGCTTCTCTTGCATGGAATAAAGGAGAAATGAACTACACTCCACTACAACAACTGTCGGCACGTCTTTCAGTTATAGCATATCTGATACATAATTTCCTACAAATACGCCCAGAATTATAAACACTCAGCTTTAGGGTTCTTCATTCTTGTAGGATTTATCGCAGTTTGTATAGTTGAAAACCTGCAAATTGTTTTGTCCCTTTTACGCTCTGCCAAGGGATGCACACAGAAAGCCTCCTTGTTGGGAAACACTGAGATAATGACCTCGATAAGCCTCTTTCTATACTGCTCACAACAATCATCTACAGATCATTCTCACTAAAATGCCTTTCTAACAAAGTTAAAAACACGGGTTCTAATCACGAATGGCTCTGGCTGTTGTCTCCTTCAACATTGAAAGTTACACAGACGTCAAGCCAAGCATTCTCGCCCAGACACCAAAGAAATATGACATTGTGTGTCTCCAGACGACACACCTGAAACCCACCAGGCGAAGGCCCAGACTTTCTTGAATGGAGCTTATTGCTGAAATACGACATGACAAGTATGGCTCTGTCTTCTTCATTCGGAACAACCTGAAAGTTGACACAGTTCATTCCACAAACGACAACATTATCGAACTGATCACAGTGTTCCTCCAAGAAATACAGATCAAATCCATCTACAGGCCTCTCGGGAGCTGATTTTAATGGGCGAAACCACATTCACAATCCCTAAGAAGGCACAAAATCATCCTAGGTAATTTCAATTCCAATAGCACCAATTGAGATTACGCCAACAATAATCGAGATGGGAATCTCGTTGAAGCCTGAGCGCAGGTATCTAACCTAATACTGATCCACCACCCAAAGCTACCAAAGTCTTTTCTCAGTGCTAAATGGAGGTGAAGATACAATCCCGATCTCTACATTGTCAATACCGAGCTTACTCACACTGCTCAAAAGGAGGTCTTCCCATCCATACCGAAATCCCAAGAATGACCAAGTTCCATCAAAATGCAAGCCGCACTGAACATGTCGGATTTGCCTTTCAGATCAGATTCAATTAACGCAAGGTGAATTAAGAAGGTTTCAGAAATACCTTCCATCAACTGCTAACTGACCTAAGCCCAATTTCCCAGAATTAAGCTGCATTCAAACAACGAATGCACAATGTGGCGTGCGCTCACATCCCTCGTTGTTTCCGTACGAGGTACTTTCCTGGGCTGACCATTACTCCCTAACACTCCTAAAATACTATGAAGTAATGTTCAGCTCTGACCCTCTAAGCGATGACACCCTGCATCTCGGAGAACAACTTCTTTATATGATTGGGCTTGAAAGAAGCACGTCCTAGCAAGAAATGATTGAGAACACCAACATGGCAATTACCAGGAAGAAAGCCTGGAGAAACATTAAGACGCTTATAGCAAACAACACAGACTCTCCCAGACAATGCAATGTCATGCCCAATCAAGTAGCTAGTCTTGTAGCAAATGGTAGGAGCAAGCAGTGGAGTAGACGCACCAGAGTGCACTTTCAAACAAACTCCAAGCCCAAGACCAAAACATATTTTATTTGACCCGCCCATTCTCAACAGAAGAACTCGTTGACATGCTAACAGAGTTCTTAAAAAACATGGGCCTTAAAGCGTCAACCTGGCTTTTGCAGATTTTTAAAGAAAGTCTTAGCACATTCCAAATCTCTGCGCTCTAGAAAAAGGCAAAAGAGCTACAAAACCATATCACTGCTTTTTATCGGCTACAAGCTTTTCGAGAGATTTTTTCTTTTCAGGCTAAGCCTGATAGTAGAGGTTCAATTGGCAACCGATCAAGCTGATTTTCAGCTACTGACGTTTACGCAGCAAATAGAAGATGGGCTCCAAAGAAAGCTCTTAACCGGAGCAGCTTTCGTTGACCTGAGTGTCACCTATGACGCCATACAGCGCAGACTCGTAATTCGTAAGCTTTATCACTTCAAACACAATACCAAGCTATGCAGCATTATCCGATCTGTGCTGTCGAATCGTAGGTTCTATTTCGTCCCAAACGACAGACAGAGCCGATGGTTCAATCAAAGGAACAGACTCCGCCAAGGTAGTGTACTGGCACCTACCTAGTTCAATGTTTATGTAAATGACCAACCGAAACCTGCTGACTGCAATAGGTTCATTTACGAGGATAATCTGTCTATCACCATCCAGGAAACGAGTTTTTCTAATGTCGAAAGGACCCTGGAAAATGTACTGCAGAGATGTTAGTGAATTTTAATGATAACCACCTTACACCCAGTCCTGGCAAGACCCAGCTCTGTAGTTTTCATTCGAAACAGAGAGGCATACCGTGCGTTAAATGTTATGTGGAAGGGTCAACGAATCCAGAATGATCCTAACCCAGTTTAACTGGGTGTCACCCTTGATAAAACCCTCTCCTTCAGAGAACATGTAAACAATATTTGAGGTAAAGTGTTATTCAGAAATAGCTTCCTACGTAATTACGCAAGTTTGTGAACAGCAAATGGGGTGCACTCCACTCCACCAATACCATCCATCTTAGAAGAGGTTATAATCCAGCAACATCTTTATGGACTCAACACAGCCTCTCTCGACACCTGTGGACATAGCCATCGATTAGAAATGGTTGGACCAGCGGAATGAGAATAGCATGGGAGATTCATGGCTTACACGGGGCATTATGCCAAACCAACAACTTCCCAGTGGGAATAATATATTCCGAACGATCTGGAAGACTCTTAACCGATTGCGGTTTTGACATGGGAGATGCAAAGCCTCACTGATGGCCTAGCATATGAGTTCCACCGATGCCTGTGAATGTGGCGAGCAGCAGACCATGGACTATCTCACGAAATGCAAGCTTGCTCCAAACTGCACCCCGACGATCTCGCGGGGCCAATAGATGCTCCCGTGGCCTGTGTCACATATTGGTCAAAGACCATATTGATCTGATGAAAGTCGGGCAACTTAAAGAAGGAGACGCTCTGCCGAGTCAACAGAACAAATTTATGATAGCATTCAGAGAGCTTATGAATAATAAACCCTCGTTTATGTACTTTCACTTAAGCACTATAGTAAGCCACTTTAGTGCAGAGTGTTATTTTTCTTACTTTGTTTTTTTCTTCGTACTTCTTAAAATCTTTTTTTCATTTCTTCAATTTCTCTTTCTCAATTCTATTTCCGAAAGCACGTACCAAAACACTTACAAAGAAAAAAGGAATTAGGAACAGTACTCTGTTGATTCTACAACACTGCCATTTAATTGCGTAAGCTCTTAAGTCCATCTTATCTTTAAATTCGGATAAAAAACTATAAAAAATTTTACGAGTGCGTTATGTAGAGATTTTTACAATAAATAAAATTGCAAAATGAAAACATGTTCTAAACTCTATGTCATACAAAATAAATCCAAATCTATCGAAGAGTAGAAAAAACAAATTGAGAAGGAAGTTTCTCTACGCTGCTCTGCACACAATTCGGAAATATTCAGAGAAAAATTGTTACTGGTGTGGGAAATTAAGGTAGTGTTCTTGTGGTCGTCGCAATAGTGGTTCCCGTTTTATTTGCGAAGGATATGGCATCGATGTTTACCAATTCTTGGGCCAATCTCCTGTTAGTAGTCTTTTTTCAGTTGAGGCATAAAAATTTACGAATATCTGAAGTAGCACAAAACCAAATTTCATGCACGTTTGCCGTGAACTGTGGAGTCACTTGAAGCAGTCACACCCCTCCCGTTCTCCAAAAGTCAAGCTCTTTCCACCTATCTTTTTGAGTGCAACGTTTTTGTTAGAAAAATATACCAACACCGTTTTTGCAAAATTTCGTGTTATGACAAGGCTTAAAACACCCACCTATTGTTTACAGCTCCAAAACAACAATTGCTGAAAAATAAGAAAGCAACCACGTTGATGTGACAAAGCATCATTAATTATCGTTTGCTTGCATCGGCAGGAAGAAATGCCTTTTTGTTTTGTGTTTTCACAACGAACCATGCGTAAAAAACAATAATTCACACTGTGAAAACAAGAGTCTTGTTGGTTTTGATTGTAATGGATCGCTTTGCAAGGACAAGTGATTGTGAAACAATACTGAGGAAACCAGCCTCGGTTTGGCGTTAGGTTTTAAATTTTTTTTTGTTTAAGAAAAGGAAACCGCCATTTTTTATAAGTCGAAAAAATCGTATGAGTTTACAAAAGCTGCAATATAACACTTCTTACATACTAAGCACATGTTTTGTGGCATGTCTGTCTTACCTTTGTCGCAATGTCTGTGATTAGAATAACCCTCTATTTTCAAATTAGAAAAATATGAAAACAGTAGTGCAAAATAAAAACGATAAGTGTTGTAGAAAACAGGCAAAGTTCCATGCAAGCTTTTAAGATTCCTTAAGATCCTAGTAACTTTCTTTTGCTATTTATCATCACGGTCAACTACAATAATGTTAAATGAATATGTGGTACGTTTCTTAAATGAGGATAAAAATGTGCATAATTTATGCAATTTCGAGCTGACGACAATAGGGCTTTTGTTAACGAATTGCCTTCTTTCGTCAAAATCAATGTAAACTGGAACCAATGACTGATACGATGATGAAGCGCGCCCTTTTTTCTATTTCAGATTTTGTTGTAAACAGGGTAATCGTTTGACTTAAGAACAGCTTCACAGAAGATAAATCATAAATATTTTTCCCTGTAAGCAATGCCGCAGATATTTCAAGTTGGAGAATCTGTTTACGCCCAATGGCCAGGATCAGCTTTATTTTACAAAGCGATTGTTCACAAATTCGATCCCATTGAGAAAACGTATGATGTCCAGTTCGACGCAACAGACGATGTAGTAACTGTGACAAAGAAACGTGTTTTGGTAAGTACATACAACAAAAGCAAGGTAGATGTATGCAAAAATACATGCCTAAAATAAAGACATGAAAATTTTGCAGATTTTGAAGAAAGAATAGCATAAAATTGGTTTTCAAATTTGCGAAGTAGAATAAATCTGTTTTTGTATTCAATGCCTGCCTCGAACATTATTATCCGTGTTTGATTGGTTTCGCGATGCAAAACAGCTTTTTGTTGTTGTTTTGGAAAAAATCAGGGCTACTCTTTAACGTTAAAATTTAAAGATCCATGTGCATTTAACCCACACAGATATATTTATGTTCTGAAGCCATTTGTTGTAGACTAATTTACAAAGGTTAAAAAGTTTAGGGTTTCGATTTTACTTTCGTTACACTTTGTCATGCAGATCTTACCAGCAGAAACTTTAGAAATGTCACGACAGTGTGTTAGAAATCAAGTCAACATTAATGACCCAAGAGCCCACTGTCAAAAATACTCGTTTTGACTTGCATACAGGCATTATTTGGTCGGTGCCTGGCAGCGGGAGTATCAGTGAATCCTCATTAATGCAGACTATTTGACAACATCCTTAAATTTTCAATGTTATTATTACAATTTTTATGTAGCTATTAGGCTTTGAACTCGAGACCGCCAGAATTTAGTATGGTATTGCATCCTGTATTGTGTTCAGACATTCAGTTACAACCATAAGAAAGAAAAATATAAAATTAAACAATATCATACATAATTTGCAAAGTGAAGACAAGTGATTTCATTGTGTCATTTTGTATTTCTAAAACAAACAGCAAACAGGTATAAATAGCATTGTGTATTGGTGCTGCAGGAAGTGCAACACACTGTAAACTTTCTATTTTATTTTCCGAATTAAAAGATAGGCATATTTTTACTTTGAACACCTTTTCCTCTGCTGTCTCTTCCTGGACAATTATTTTGGTGGTTACCCTTAGTACCAACCAATATCTTTTTGTAAGGCCATAAAGGTGTCAGCAGAGACCTAGTGAAGGATAGGATAACTTGGAAGTCAATTTCAAGAAATCGTCCAACACATGCTAGCATGTAAACCGGACGTTAAACCGAATATGATGATGATGATGATGATAAAGCTTACACAGGTAATCAAACCCAGGACCCTTTGGTGACAAAGTAGTCAAGAAGACACCACTGCAAAATTAATTAATTTTTAATTGCCCAGTGTACTAGGGAATCTAACATGTAAATGTCATAGCTGTAACTGTGCCATTGCTATAATGGTGCTAGACCAGCTGAACTTAGTTGGCTTATAATCTGCTCTTGATGTCAACATAAAATGTTATATTGCTAATGGAAGTGTGTCAAAATGTTCTGAAAATTTTAATGAAAACGTAAATGCCAATTTTGGTTTAAAAATTTGATTCTAAGGTTTAAGCAACTTGTGACAACTCCTGGTGAGTTGTAGTGTAAGTTACTGTAAGAGCATAAAAGTCAATATCTAAATATGTGACAAAAGAAAAAGATAGCTTGAATAAGTTTAGCAATAACACAATGCATCTAGTGTTGTTGTGGGAGCAAGATAATTCAGCCTAATGTATGGATGTACATTTTCTTTGTAAATTCTTGTAATACTAATACACATTATAATTTAAACTATCATAGATGCAAAGGAAGTCAGCCACCTTCAGCTAAAAGATTCTCATCAGTTTTGTTTATCACTCAAACACTTTGTATGTACTTCTTTTGTTTAGTCCTGTTAATGGCTGAACCATTTTTTTTCTGTTTTAACCCACCTCTCTGTATGCCATCAAGTTTAGTCATAAGAGAAAACCTGGCATGTAGAAGTTTTCAGGATATTCATGTGTTCAATATAGCCATTTTAAATATTTCCTGGTTGATTTGTAAAGCTTATGTAATTAATTCAAAGCTTAGCATCCAAAAAAATATTTATTTTAGTATAATATTTATAAAAAAAACTCATCATGATTCCCTTTGAGATAAATTATACCAGGTGTATGTAAGCAACATGTTGGGGTGTTAATGTAAGATAATATAGGCAGGCAGGCAGTCATAGCAACGTTGCTTTTTGATCCTTCGATGTTGGCTCTTCCTTTAGTTCTACATGAGATTTCCGTTCTCATTGAGCTCACCTTAGGACACCTGCGTTATCATTACAAGTTAATCACCAGTTTGCCATGGAAGAGTTTTCTGGTTCAAATCTTAACCACATCACAGGAACTACTTTATTGAATGCAATGATTAGCCAGGTTAATTTTGGCTTGAAGAAACTGTACTGTTTAAAAGGAGACTAAATATAGAAAGAGTGAATACATTAATCCAGTTCAACATACCTGTTGTATTATAAACCTGTTATTGTCTATTGTTAATGTCTACCATTATGTATCTGCCATTTTAATTTGATAATCTTGATTTAGCCTCACCTTAATGTATATCTGACAAAAGCACATTCAAGTTGTTTTATTTACCATCCTAAAGCCATATGTATCCTTTTGATTTCTTTTCATTTCGTGTAAAAAATTAGGTTGTTTTCTGACTTGAATCTTATTCTCTATTGCAATATTGTAACATTCTCTTTAATACAAGGAAGTCTTTTACTATTACTGTATGTCTGTTTTGTTTGTTTACATATTTGTTTCAATATTGTTTATATACCCCCTCCCCATGTTTTCCCAAAATAGTTTTCTGCCAGCATTATACATCTCTGCTGAGCTGAATTCGAAGGTCTCAGTTATGTAGAACATCACAACTAAGAGGAGTCTGTGACTCTAATACTATATATATTGGAACAAGCTATTCAGAGCTAAGGTTGCTGGTGACTGTGACAAATGGTCAGTAAAAAAAATTAGCAGACTTACTGCAGTGGGAAATTGGAAATCTCTACAGTGTTGAATTGTTCCTCAGTGGATACTAGAAGCTTGGGAAAAACCAACAAGACATTTTCTACAATTCCTTTTTTTTCAAGGCCGGTGCATCAAATGCTTTGGTTGATGGAAGTAAAGATGGTGAAATTCTTCATTTTTCTGCAGGTCAAGTTTGTCAAGTGTACACTAAAGAATAATTCACCAGTGATAAATGAAATGAACCAGAGAGAAATTCACTAAATATTGAAAATATACACGTTAAACAGCTTACACTTAAAGAAAGTTAATAAGAACAATGAGAATGATATACTGATGTATAATATTTTTTGTTTTGTATTTCTTATTTTGCTATGTTAGATTTTTTACCATTTTTCTTTTTTTCTTAAATAAAACAAATCAACCATAATTATTGAGTGTATTACATTTGCTAATCAGCATTTGCCTATAAATGGAATCTTCTCCAAACAAGAGTTTTTCAAAGATCAAAAGTTGAATGACTGCCCTGCCACTGTTTCTGATAACTACAGTATTCTTGATAAAGTTCAACTTCTTTGACCCAAAATGCTTCCACAGAGATTGAGTATGAGGCCTAAAAAGTCTAACTGTGAATTCCATATTAGATATATACACTGTGTTTACATATAGAACTTTTTTTTCTTTTTCAGGCCCTCAGTCAAATTGAAACAAAGACAAGAGGCAGATCTCAATCACCTGCAAGAAAAAAAGGTACTGGTAGGAGAGCAAGATCAGGGTCACGTTCAAGAAGAGGCAGATCAGCTTCTCCTGGACGCTCTAAAAATTTGCAATCAGCCAAGAAGCTAGTTGACAAGGAGCAGAGCAAAGTACAGCAAGTGGTAGAAAATGATGTCCCTAAAGAGAAGAGTGAGAACCAGGAAGCTGAACAGAGAAGTTATAGCCAGACAGTTGAACAAATAAGTGGCAGCCAGACAACACATTTGGAATTGAAGGGGACTGTTGTGAAAAGTAAATTAACTGAAAAAGTTGGTGTAGAAAGTGTCCAGTATAGAGAAACTACTTATCGTCGCAAACTGAGATCTCATGCACATGAAATTGATGAAGAACAAAAGAGTGAGGTTGTTGAAAAAAAGGTGGAAGAAGCAAAGCCATGTAGTTGGACATCCTGGTTTTGTTACAATGTGGGATTCATATGGTTCTTAGCAGTTCTTTTGTTGCTTTTGCCAGGACTGTACCTTGTTTGTTCCTCTAGAGAAAACTGTACTTTCCAAAGACTACCAAAAATACCTCACTGGGATTCCATTTTGGAACTGAGGTCAATTTATGTAGCTGCAGGATGGACTTTGTTTCAGCTGCTGCTGTTTTTTATTCCAGTCGGAAAGGTGACTACCCCATATTTTTTCTTGGATTCTTAATAATTGTATTGAAGAAAACAAACTTGTTTAATTGAACTTATTTTTGAATTTTTATTTTTTCAATAAATGTGTAAATATATATATATATATATATATCTTCATTGAATAATGCCAAAGACAGTGCTCAATACAAAGATTTGTGGAGTGAAGTTATATATTTGAAGTTAAAATATGTTTTAAAGTACATACATAACTGTCAGTTTCATGCTGATGTGATTGTCGAAAGACATCAACATCACATTGACAGTCACATCAGTATGAAACTGACAGTTATGTACTTTTAAACATATTTTAATTTCAAATATATATATATATATATATATATATATATATATATATATATATATTCAATCATCATACACAGCCTATGCAAATAAGCAATGAATATAATGTAAAGTGCCTATGTTCACTGCATACAAGGATAATTTTCACTTTGTTTAATGTATTGTTTACTGTAAAAACATTTAGATAAGGGTCAAGGTGATACAATTTATTGTTTGTTCTATGAGTATTACAACAGTGATTTAGTATATGGGATTTCATTGACAACATTTAGGATTTAGTACTTTATATATTCAAAGTTCTTTCAATGACCTATATTTACACTTCTTCATTAATTTCCTGTGGCACTATATTCTTATAAACAACTATTGTCTGTAATGTGTTGTTTATATTGGTTATGTTTCCAGGTTTTACTCAGTACTTACTTTTAGAGTTGTAATTTTGATGTGAGTAAAATCTGTTTATAAGTAATTTCATCATTATCATCATATTTGGTTTAACGTCCGTTTTACATGCTAGCATGTGTTGGACCCTTTCTTGAAATTGACTTTCAAGTTATCCTATCCTTCACCAGGTCTCTGCTGTCACCTTTTTGTTTTGATTGTTCTGCATCTACTTGTCCAAGCATTCTTGTCCATTCTCTCCACATGACCAAACCAATGAAGCCTCCTGTTCTGCATACAACTGCCAATACTTCTGGACAATTTCAATTTCCTCACCCTCCAAATGCACTTTCCATAGGTGTAAGTCACAGGTTGCCTCTCCTTCTGTGCACCTCTTGAATGGTTACTTTCTGTCAGTTTGCCCTTTATTCCACTGTACCGTTTATGTACCCAGTGCTTGCAAGTACCACAATAGATTGAGTTGCTCCCAACTCCCTTCCCACAGACTGAACAGGGTAAATTTCCTTTCTCCAATGGCTTTCCTAAATTGTGACCACTGACCATCACTTTTGTCTTTCTCATGTTCACTCTCAAACCTTTACCTTCCAAGCCCTTAACTTAGCAAGTAGACCATCCAATGTCTCACTGGAGAGAACCAGGTCATCTGCATATAGCAATTCCTCTGGACAACCCTTTCAAAATTCTCTTGACAGTGCTTCCAAAACACAAATAAAAAGCAGTGCACTTAGTACAGATCTCTGATGAACTCCAACTCCCACACCAAAACTCTCAGTATAGGAACTGTTGACCCTTACCAGACTTTTAGCATTTCTGTACATTGCCTGAACAACCTTAATCAGCCATTCACTTACTTCTAGTAAAGCCCACCAAACAACTTTTCTTGGCACTCTGTCAAAGGCTTTTTCCAAATCCACAAAGGCAAAGTTCAGTTTCTTCTCTTGCATTTGTCTAAGGGTAAAACAGCATCAATATTTCTTCGTCCAGGCATAAAACCACATTGTATGTCATCAATGTTTATTTCACTTTCACCATAACTCTTTCCACAACTTTCAGGACTTGGTTTAATCCTCTGTAATTACCTGTTTCTAAAGCTTCTCCTTTTCCTTTGCAACAATTGATAATTCTACTAATTTCCCAGTTCTCAGGAATGCCATCATCTCTTATGATCTGATTTGTTGGGTCAGTGATCATCTCCATACCTCTCTCACCTGCAGCTTTGACCATTTGCCACGACTCCTAAAGGACCATCTGCTTTGCCTTACTTCATTTTCTTTAGTGCTTCCCTCATCATTTCTTTCTCAATAAGAATGGCTGGTCCAGATACTCTTTCTACCTCTCCAAGATTTTCTCTGTCCCAATAAAACTCTGTGTTCAACAATCTCCCATAGTACCACTTCCAGGCATTCTTCTTTTTAAGTTCACTTGTTGCAAGTTCTCCATCATCATTCCTGATGCACTTTTCTCCAATGATATCCTAATTGGTCTTGATCATCTGCTTAGCTATCCTGAATACTTCATTTTTCTGGTCGTCTCTACACAATATGTCTGGAAACCTTCTTTTCTTAGCATCTGTCTTTGCTTTATAGATTGCTCGCCTAGCTGCTCTCTTGGCCTCCAGATACCTTTCTTTGTTCACTAACCCCTTT
Source organism: Morbakka virulenta (assembly GCA_003991215.1). Taxonomy (NCBI): domain Eukaryota; kingdom Metazoa; phylum Cnidaria; class Cubozoa; order Carybdeida; family Carukiidae; genus Morbakka; species Morbakka virulenta. The sequence goes on from RDPX01000083.1 coordinate 2,170,424, forward strand.
CTCCATTGACTCCACAGCCTTGTCTTCTCTTTCACATAATTTTCAACACAAGCATTCCACCACCATGCCACTCTATGATATGGAGGCCCTTCTGTCCAGCCACGCTTTCAAAAGTGTATCCTTGATCTTCTCCCATTGCTCACCCACACTTCCAAGGTCTTTTCCTGGACTAGCACCCGCAATTGCATTCATGTGATCTTCAAAGACCTGCTTTACTTGTCTGTCATTTAGTCTTCACACCATTCTCCTTGGGATAAACTCTCTGTTTACTTCATATACTTTCTTAATCCTAAAGTCACAAATTACTGGTTTATGCTGGGTCACAAATTCTTCACCAGGTATCACTTTACATCTTGCAAATACTTCCTGTCTTTCGTCTTTACCAAAATGTAGTCCACTTGAGTCATAGTTGTCCCAGACTCACAGGTTACCAGATGGCTATTCCTTTTCTTGAAAATATTATTCACCACCAACATGTCCATGGCAAGTCCAAACTCCAGAATTCTTTCACCCTCCTTATTTCGGTCACCATATCCATTTCCTCCATGGACTCCCTTGAACCCAGATGCTGTTCTCCCAACATGGGCATTTAGATCACCTGCAATAGCAACAACTTCTTTCTCTGCCAGCTTACTAGTGACTGCAATGAGACTGTCATAGAATTCATCCTTGACTTCTTCACTTAAGCCACATTGTGGTGCATACACTGATATTAGTGTGAAGATTGTCTCACCTATCATCAGTTTAATCAGCATAATTTGATCAGTTACTTGTTTGACATCAGTCACCTTGTCTATCCATTTCTCTGCCACAAAGATACCTACTCCACCTGTGCCTTTTCCATTACCAATCCAAAACAGCCTGAATGTTGCCTTTTTCCCTTCTATCATTCTTACAGATTTCCCTCTCCATTGTGTTTCTTGGATGCAGCACAAATCAATACGTCTTTGCTCAAGAAACTCTGCTACTTCACCAGATCTACCTCTCAAATTTCCCACATTCAGACTACAGAGTCTGAAGCTTGTCACCACTTCTTTCGTTTGATGCAGTAGCTTGATAACGGTCTGATTTTGCCTACATCGAGCAAAGGTCCTACCGTGCGCGACACCTTCACTTAAATTAGTTCCAGTCTCGTTTACGCAGTTATACCGGATATCTTTGGATGTCATTTCATGGTATGATGAGGCAGTGTTTTTATAGGCCGGATGCCCTTCCTGACACCAACCCATTAAGGTAATGGGGACCAGTGTTTTTATCGAGACACCATCTCTAGGTGATTGCCATCCAAGGCTGAAGAGGGCTTCACCTGCCCATGAGAGAAAGACTATACTATGCCAGTCCTCAAACTGGTATTTCATGCTTGAATGAGAACAAGCTTGATCTATGTGGTTATAGGGGTTAATTTGATTAAGGAAAACTTAGAGCCTTAAAAGTGATGTGCATATTGAGTTTTATTCAGAATTTTACACACATTTAAGAATGTAAGTTTCTAGATTATATATATGTGTGTGGATGTGGATGTGTGTGTTATAACTATTTATTTTCTTTTAGTTAAATGAAAGACAAGAAAAAAATGGAAAGATTGTACAAGCCAGGGCAAATGGTTAGTAAGTTTTTCATGTATTTTTTTAAATTTGAATTTGATAATAGGATATTTTAAACCATTATGATTGCTAGAGCAAGTTTACTTTTCGTTAGTTGTAAGTGTTACATGAATGTGTTGTAGTTGTAGATATGGGTGGCTTTGGGAGCCTGCATCAAGATCCAAAGTGGATTCTACAAACACAACCACATTCATGACCATCAGAAAATCTTTGGGTGCCACACTAGGAGTCAGAGACTTCCATCAATTGTGGTTCCCATGATTTTGTAAGGCATTCATCTGAATGGTAGTTGTCTGGTTTACCCCTCTCCAATGTGAACACTGTTTTCTTTGTAGAGCACATGAATGTGTATTGCTTGCCTTCTGTCATGACACACTATTAGAATTGCTACATACTTTAGGAGTTTTCACACATTACTCCTTATTTTATTCATATTTCTTGTTATATTCTTTACTTTGTCATTAACATCCTTTTACTCTTTTGTTCCTTTCTCTTGTTTTTATTCACTTTTGTGATTTGATAACCTCTATCATCCATGGCTTTGGGTGTATGCCTTCTCCAGCTTCCTCTTTATGTCAGTAGGCCTACCCTAATTGATCAGTGCCTTTTTACTCTCCATGAATTGCCTGACAATAAGAAGATGTCTGTAATTCATTCTTTAATTATACTAACAAATGTTTCTTATATGTGTAATCTTTCAGTAAGCCATGGTCAGGTCATTAGTGCAGCCCATTTCCCAAATACCTTTTAGTTTAGCATGGACCTTCCCATTAACACTTAATATTTGGGCATAATAATAACCACAGATGTTTTTGCATCTTGATCTCAGTTACTGAATCTGTTTCATGTCACAATGTACTCAGTTTTATTTCTTCCATAGTCGGTTGAAATAATTCCCTTCACAAATTTATCTTTGTAGGGTTAAACTGTTAAACTGACAAGCCTCTCCTAGTGCAACTTAATTAATCTATATCTGCATAATTTCTTTTATACTGGTCAAACCTGCTACCCATTTCTGCCCTTTGCAGTTCTCAAGCATTTGTGATGCAAACTTCTTTGGGAACCGAATGTCTTAAATGACCCACATGCCTTCTTCCCTCTTTTGTTCTTTTTCTACTTTTTATCTTATTCTGTTGCTCTCACTTGTAATTGAAGCTGCAGCAAATATCAGATTGAACATTAATGAATCCAAAACTGAATTCATCTCTTATACCCAACAGCAAGAGCGACAGTTCATTACAAAGACTAAGACTTTGAAATGTTCAGAAGGCAGATCTTTCCTCCAGGATAAGCAGCTCTACAAAAGAGATGCAAACAAGAAAATTAAACGCTTGAACTACAATAAAAAACTAGATAGGATCTGGAAGACCAGCATGAAAAGACTACTAAAATTTCAATTTTTTAAAGCCACAGTTAAGACCATTCTAACTTTTGGTTGAGAGACATAGATGGAAAAATCCACAGAGAAAAGCATAGATGGTACTTATAACCTACTGCAACATACTTTAAATGTAAGTTGGACAGACCATAAGCCTAATGAGGAAATGTACAGAAATCTTCCAAAAGTGTCTAAAGTAATCAGAGCAAGAAGAATGTGCCCCTCCAACCATCTGTTCCAAAACAGTGAACCACCCTTAACTGTGATGTTTTGGTACCCAAGGCATGGCAAACAACAATGAGACCATTAAAAACCTTTCCCATTATCCTGCTCACAAATGCCTAGATTGAAACACTAGATGAGCTCAAATGGATCATGCTGGAAAGACCCATTCGAATGATGATGACGATGATGATGACAATAATTGGGTCAGTTGCACTGGTGATTCATCTTTGTTAACCTCTGTATACCTCCTGTTATACCCACAATGCTAGAATTAAAATGTTTCTTGAAGGTATATCTTCTAAGTTCACGTCCCAGAAAAGCTCAAATACTATTACTACTGACAAAACAGTTTAAAAGTGGGTAAATGAAATTTGTTTTCAACTTAAATTTCAAAGATAAAGAAGACTTTAGCACATTTTGAGTTCTGCAGAACAACAACAGCAATGAGAACAAGAGCCAAAGAATTTTAAGAGTTTAGTGTTCAAAATCTTATTGAGAAAATCTTGACCAACAGTTTAGTTTTGAGTAGCCCCCAATTCAAGTTACCCTGAACTAAGATTTATGGAATAGTCTACATCTACTTTCAGTGGTTTAAAAGAAATTCTTTAGTCACCCAGTAAAATTGTTTTTTGTGTTCCTTCTCCTGTTCCAATGAATTATCACCAGATATATGTTTTATAAAACACACTAGAAACTTGCAAAGTAGTGGTTATGAGATTATGCTCATCATTTTTAGCGGATTTAGTGGATAGGATGTATAAATGTGACTGATGTCCAACCGTAAATATAGAAGGCTCGACTTTGTAGGGATGGCAGATGGACAATTTTTAGGGAGTTTTTTGTCACGTGGACTTCTTTAGGTGTTTTGGTGATAAATTGTTTTGGAGACCTCAGTTAAAACATATTCTCAATAACAGTTGGAGAATATTTTGTCATTGGTCTTAACAGCTTGCATTGCACAAAACATTTATATTCTGCCATATCGGAATCAAAGCAATTGTAAGAGTAAATTGACTTCTATTTTATTTGTTTCAGGTATACATGGGATTATTCTGACATTGGCAATTGCTATTGGCCTGCAGTATACCAAACAAGGAAAGGAGCTCAGTTTTACTTAGTAGATAAGCAGCTTAGCGTTATAACAGCCAATACGATTATTTCGTTTGTTTTGTCTTTGCTTTGGGCTTTATTTACAGAAACTGCCCCTTCCAAGAAAAATGAACAAGGTTTGTATCCGCTTTTTTACAATTATGGGAAATGTTATCCGCTGTCCATGTGAATGAAAATTTGAAGTAATTGAAATCTTATGCATCCTTGTATTTGAAAACAGGGAAGTTTCTAAGTGAAGGTTAACTGGTGAACAAGGCTTAGCTGATGTACAATACTTGTAAATATGTTTCTCTATGCCATTCTAGTTTGATTCATATTGCCATAAGAGGTCATCATGGACGATGATATTGTCGTTTAACTAAATTTGGAAAGGCCGTTTTTTTAGCAACAGGCAATTAGGTATTCATGGTGTTATTCCACATAACCAAAATTTGACTAGAAACATCATTCTAATTGGCACATTGTCAAAAGTAGCTCACTGAACAGATATAGAGGATGGTTCAACATTGGAAGAAACAGTTTGGGTGGTCAGGTGCCAAAGGGGTGATTAATATAAATACCTGCGACACAGACCCGCAGTATAGCTTTTACAAAGTAGATGTACCGTAAAGTATTGTAAATTTTAAATAATGGGGAGTACACAAATGGCGATTAAAGAATTAAAATGTTATATCAATAAACAGGTGTCATTAAAAAGAGAAACAAAACCTGATAGTGAGGGCAATTCTGGTTACGTGGTTTGGATGACGAAACTGTACCTGATCTACATGCCCGATAGATGCTTTTAACTTTTCTGACAAAGTGAGTCAACACTTTTTAATCAAACTCACTACCCGTTTGTTAAAAATAGAACCACTGTAGAATTTGTACGCATTCTAATGGTAACTAGTAGTTGAAATTTTGATTTTGGGTATCCCTTATTTTCTTCACTGCTATCATTTAAATTTATTATTGTGAAGCGCCCTGTTCTTTAATATCCCCAGAGAAAATACAATAAAAAAGTCACGACCGGGCATTTTTCAAACAAAGAAACAAGCGCCTGCTGAAATGTAGTAACAGTTTGTGCCCAAAATACTGGCTTGCCCGTTTAACCAACTCATTAGCCAGCACCTTTTTTTTCCAGCTAAAGTTTATTTTCAAGTGACAATTTGATGTGCTGTTGACATAAGTTTCTTTTATGTTCGTACATGTTATTACATTTTGGATAGATATCGAATTTAGTACATTTTTATCATATAAAAAACCATCCGGATTTCACAGCATCTATAAGTAACAATATAACCCTTTACTAAACAATTTACTACGAGATCCCGCACGACAGAGCATAAAAACATATTTGATTAACTCCGACAAAAGAGGGAGAAAAAAGGAATTTGTAGATAATTACAGCTGAAAGAAACGAACGGAAGATGACAAAGAAAGTAAACAAAGTAGAAAGAGACATTTTCCCCTTTCGCGATAATAAAATAGACGCAATCTTCAGCCATCACATGAAATACGACAGAAACAGCGGAAAATTTACTGCAAGATGTGCAACAAATGGTTTAATTATCTGAAGGGTCTCGTCTCGTTAAAATGATGTTACGAATTTTTAAAACAACTGACTTATTTCCATCAGTGCAGTTACAAACATCGAAACTTCTTTAAAGGAAAGTAAACTGGGTAGTATCCTCCGGTCAAGAACTGGAATGAAAAACTTGATGCCGCACCATAGACACTACGCTGACAATAGAAGTTGTTGAATACTTACCAAGGAGACCGTGATATAATTTGTTTGTCCTGCTGATAAGCGAAGGGAGCCAGCAGGCCTCTTACCAGCCACAATTTCCGTTACAGTTCGTATAAAAACTCTATATTCTATCCTGTACCAGTACCAGGGGGTGAGTGTTCAAAGAACAAACTAAAGTGTCGGAAGACCACTTTTTTTCAGGCTGTCGCCACAAATATTGGCATAAAGATGTGTCTTGATAATGCACACATTTTCATTTATACTATTAGTCATGTTAATTTGCTAATTAATGTGTAATTAACTAATAATTTGCATATGATACAAAGTCGCAAATTTGACTAACAAATATAAAAAGTTGATTTTATGTCAGATGTGCCTTCCAAATACACATGTTCTCATATATACTTTTAGTCATGTATATTTGCTAATTAATGAGCAATTAACTTATTATTATTTGCGAGCCAGCAGGACAACTACCCTCCTTCAATATCAAGCTGGTTAGTCGGGAAAATATTGGTAGGATGATCGTCTATTCCTCGTATTAAGTTTCTAGAAATTTTTTGTTGGGCAGTTTTTTAAATTTAATACATCTTACATAATATGATATTTAATATGATATCTTACATAATGTAATTAAGGAAAACTTATCCTTAGTTACATTATGAAAAATATTGTTTTCATTTTAATAGTAGATGAAGGCTAATAGATTGAAACAGGTGATAGCGCACTATTAGACAACGTGACAATAAATGGGTTTTCTGTTGTTCTTAGGATACGCGTGTCTAATATTCGGTGACGTTTGCACGAAAATTTAAGGATTGCTCCACAGTTAGTTATGATTTAAGGACTTTTTACGACTTTCACAGAAAGTATTCATTTAGTGGAAAGATGGAAGTTTATCAAAGTTGTTTAAACATTTCTGAAGAAAGTTATCATACAAAACATGTTACTTGGAAATAATCGTTGGGCACAATAGGACTTTCGGTCAGACATCGTGCAGTGGCATGTAGTTTTAAACAGGCCCTTTTAGGTGGATTGCGGAGTCTTTTGAATTGTGTTTTAGTAAAGAAAGATCTAAGTTTAGTTTTTTCTTTTGAATGGTTCCATAGAGAATGAGGATGTAAAAAGTTCACTNCTCCACAGTTAGTTATGATTTAAGGACTTTTTACGACTTTCACAGAAAGTATTCATTTAGTGGAAAGATGGAAGTTTATCAAAGTTGTTTAAACATTTCTGAAGAAAGTTATCATACAAAACATGTTACTTGGAAATAATCGTTGGGCACAATAGGACTTTCGGTCAGACATCGTGCAGTGGCATGTAGTTTTAAACAGGCCCTTTTAGGTGGATTGCGGAGTCTTTTGAATTGAGTTTTAGTAAAGAAAGATCTAAGTTTAGTTTTTTCTTTTGAATGGTTCCATAGAGAATGAGGATGTAAAAAGTTCACTTAAATACATGAAAATGTAAACCTTGACGACATAATGATACAAAATGGGTTTTTAGCTAAAGAGCTTGAAGAAAATTTCCCTACTGAATATTAGATTAAGGACTTTTTTCATGATTTGAAACACCCAAATTTTGATGATTTTTATGACGTAATTTCTTGAATGTCTAATATTCAACAACACTTTTTTCCAGAGTTAGGCACTTTGGATGCTACAAAATTTCTTTTACTTTTTTGAGATTGAGAACACATTAAAAGCGGTTTTTGTGATAAACTTCCCTGTATTATTGAACTGATACCAGAAATCATGGAACAAATTTGCAAAACCTTAGCATAGTAAATATATAAAGTCCGTCATCAGATTTCTATGAATTTCACTCTGTATTTGTATCCACAACTTCAAGGGAACGAGAATTCACTCAGATCAAAGGCCAAAAAACACTATTCTTTGTGTCCAAAACCCTGTGAAATTCCTCCAAATTCCTAATGCTATGAAATGTTTTGTATAAAAGTAGAATAAAATTTTTCCTGGAGAAAACCCCAAAGATAGTCATGCACTTTTGCATTAAGATATCATCGGGGCCCCAAGCTGTATTTCATTTTACAATCAAAGTCAATATTTTAACGGGAATATAATGCAAGTTTGGGATTTGCTCTTCATATTTGAATTAATATGGTGAATGTACACACATATACACACACAAACTGAGATCATGCTATAGATTACTAGCAGATTGATGATAGTACTGGCCAGCGGTACCAGTCATATTTCACCAAAGGCATTTTACTCCTTCTAGGATCATTCTTGAGCAACTTCATACTCGGAAAGAGATGGAATCCAGTATCCGGGTCTTATGATTGGAAGTTATTCTTCTTATTTCGAGTGGGCTTCCTTGGATCTGTAAGTGATTTTTCTTTCTGTAAACTAGTTTAAATGGAGGTTTTTGTTGTTTTTTTTAGTATTCTCTCTTTGCCTGTGTAAATACTATTAGATTTTGAAAGGAAGGGGAAGGGGAGGGGGTAAAGAGTGTTTGAACTTTATTGTATTATTTGGCCATTTTCTTACTGGTTGACCTTTTTGTTTGTGAAATATCGACTATTTTGCATATTCAACTGTACAGACAGGTTATCCTATCAATAACCGATGTTTATTTTCCAATTAAAAATGGTTATTGCTTTGTTGATTTTAAGGTTGGTTTGATCGCGTGCATTTTAGCCAACGATATCACATCGTCAAAGAAAGTTAATTTGGCATTGTTATTTGTTGCAGTTTCACAGTTGATGCTACTGGGATTTTACAATTTCGTTGAGGTAAGTTCATGTTAGTAACGCAAAGTCAGTGTTTCGTATTTTCTGGCATATAACAAGTCCTATCAAAGCCAATGAAAGATAGGAGGTTGCAGTTATTAATAATGTAATGCGATTTTCATGACATGGTGTATGATTCGCGTATCCTTCTTTAGAAAGAAGAGTCAGGCTGCTGATTGGGCATGCCAGTTTCGGAATTGATTTATATTGTCTCGGTTGCCCTTAACTCCTTTCGCCTAATATAATTATGTTCAAATCGGCCCGTCCTGGTTTAACAGCAACAAATGCGTCAATCTCCTAATTATGCGTTTTCAATCCTAGTTTCTGTGGGTTACCTTGACACAATATCTAACCCGGTGCAGGTTTGGATAGCTTGCCGGTGTGAAGCTCCATATGAAAGAAAAGTTTTAGTAATCTCTCATCACTCATTCGAACTAAATGTTCAGCTTACCTCCTTTCAGGGGTGATGATATGCTTTTCAACGGGCCTACATCCTGCTTCAAGCAAAAGTTTAGTGTCGAGTGTAAAGTTCAGCAAAATTATTTCCATAATGTATCTAAAACATTTTGTACGAAATCTCTTAAACATGGGTATATGATTTTTGTAAGTAACCCTACGCCAAACACGAATATGACACAGGACTCAACACACATGTTTTGTACAGTCTTGGTATTGTATAAATCTGATATTTTTATTTAACAGATTTTTTTCTTCAGTTTACCAAAAAAAGCACTGTCATTCTCAATTCTATAATGTATTGTATGTATTTCTACTTCTAAATTGACATTCTAGAGAGGATAAATCCTAAATACATTTCTGTCGTCTATCAAACCTTGTTCCTTTAACATAAATTTTTGGTTCTGCATAAAACGATGAGCCAGTGGGACCGGAGTAAACACAATCTTAGTTTCCTTTAGACTGAAAATGAGTCCAAAGTTTCTACAGACACAAGAGAAATAACCCCTTGCATAGTGCATATTTTCTTTTGAGTGTGTCAAAAGAACCTCAAAATCTCCTTAAAGCAGCTCCAGAAGAAGTATTTTGAATGTTTGTGATCTACAACAGAACGTGTTATGTTGAAAACATGGTCAGTCGTGAAAAACTTTAACTCAATACCTGTGCTGCAGTTCATGAACGCATAAGGCAGGAGCATAGCAACGTAAATAGAGAATAGGGCGAGAGTTAAAATTTCATTTTGTTTAACACCATTATCAAGAGGATTGTTTTCAGAGAGTTTTCGATTTCATGCAGCCCGAGCTTTCATATCAGGGTGCAACTCTTTAAAAATCTGCACAAAAATTTACCAGACAGGTAAGTTTGCCTAAGATCACCAATGATGCCTTTCTCGACGGTATAATATCTGTTTGGAAGGTCTGAAAACACCTGAAAAGGTGCCGTGTTGTTTTACAATTTTTTCTGATAGAAAGTGTGTGCGAAAGAGTGGTATGTGTGATATATATAGAAATACAAAGTTGAAACCTGTCGGTAAACTGTATTTTTTCAGTTTTGGCTCAAACTTGATAACCTTTTGGGCTATCTACTTTGAAATGCCCAACATAAAGGCGCCTAATTGAAAAACAGGTTTCTTCAACTGTAACCCTGTTACCACAAAGTGGATCCTTGAAAGTTACTCTCTGACTGCGCATTATGCTGTGACACACAGGAAATTGCAGTTCCTTGACATCGAAGGGTACTACTTTTAGAAGCAGAAAAAATTCTGGGATAAAAATATATGCACATGTGGTCATTATCCTCCTTAAGTTGAATGGCTGAAATCTGGACTACTTCCACGGATTTTATTATGCAACGATTTAGCGTTTACGTTCATTATCTTCCGTTATATTATGAAACAAAAAAGGACTTTAAAGTTGACTTTCTTTGCTGCCCAAAGCAACGCTGCGTTCTATAAAAGGCATTCTGAACCATTGATTTGTCTGCAGTATGTTGTGTTTTGTCATATGTGTTGCAAAATCGATAATAAGCGCAAAAAAAGATCAAGAAAGCGAAAGTGATATGGAATCTGAGTAGTTTAATGTGTTAACTCTTACGATGCAGTAACTATAATTACATTCGTTATTAATTAAAATGGTAAACCCGGTGTTTAAAACTCACAAAAATTGAAGAAATCATACACATTTTACTTGAATACATACACTTTATCTTCATAGTGTTTTGTATAGATGGTTATATTGCAGGTTGTGTTGTGCCATGGGTTTACTGCCCTGAAAATTAGAGTGTTTGACGTCGGTATCGTTTTTCTGTGGTGAAACCCATTTGCGGCTTATGCTAGTTTGATTGTTGTATCGTTCCGCAAACTATTTGGTATTTTGAGGATTCATGAGACGGCTTTCTGCTTAGAGCGACTTGACTTGAAAAAGATCGTTTATTGCTACTATTTTTCCTATACTTGCTCATGTTCAATTTTTAATGCAACTAGTAGCACCCATTTACAGCCCTCTAATACTGACATGTATTTTGAAACATTTTTTTTCGACAAGAATTTTAGAAAGCAGTACCCCAATATAACACAGAAACCTCCATGCAGAGGTGCAGTTATGGTTGGGTACTACTTAAGGTTTTGTATGAACGATGAAGGGCTCTTCAGCAAAAACTCTAAAATCGGCTACAGATGATCCCTTCTTAAAAATATACACCGTTATGCCATTTTAAGGGGTAGGTGCGTAGTTTATTTTCATTACCCCTCATAACCAATTCTGTTATAATGGTTTTCCACGGGTTATGCACACTTAATTTAAATCTTGCCACTAGTTCTTTAGAAAGAGTAGAAGGAATTAAAAGTTGCACTTGAGAGATGTGATCAGTCGATACATCAGAACTACAACCATAGATGACGATACCAAGGCTCCAAAAGAGAGACCTGAACCCAGAAAGCTCCGAATGCAAAAAATTCATACGAATGAGCACAAATTGCTTTTTTAAATGTAAAAGTGCACCTTAGTATTAGTATCTTTTACTTTTTCAGAATTAAATCTATGGAATAGAAATAATACAATGTTGTTCATCCATAGCTCTTTTCTGGTGGCCCGTTTTATGATAAAACATAAAAACTGTGTTTTTTAAGGCCTATACACAAGTAATCCAAATTTTTTCTATTCAGCTGACAATTTTTGTATAATTTTGTTGTAGGAACATGCTATGACGGGCAAGGATTTCCAAAATTTTGAAGTGGGACTGTTTAGTATCCTTGGAGGATTTGTTTGGATGCCTTTTATTTTTATGAATCAGTTGCGATATATCACCTATTTCCACAGATCAAGTACACAACAAGAGCTTGTTGGAATGGGAAGTGTTATTGGTAAGAAAGCTAATCTTTTATGATAAGTCCCCGACGTTCGCGAAATAAGAACAGTAGAATCGCTGGCAAGCCTCTTTAAAGAGTGAATTAACCGTGCATAGCATGTCCCAGTTTTGGCCTTTTCTACAAGGTTAATTTAATACATACACTGAAAAATATCTTATCAATATGAAATGTTGGTTGCTTTTTTATATTCTCATAGGCATGTGTAATAAAATTGATGAAATGACGGCTTAGTTGTATTGTACGAGTTTTTCTATGGTAATGATTAAGATTATCGTTTACTATTACTAGTTAACAGTTATTTTAAGTGTTCAGTACTTGTTCAGCTCCATTTGGAATGGTTAAGTGCAATGGAGTGCCATGCCTGTAAAAGGAATATTGAAGCTCGCGTGATGAACTCTAGACCATGGAAAGTAATGACAATTCAAAACCAAGACTGACAGTATTAATGACACCCCAAAGATTTAGTTAGAGGAAATGAAGTCGTTACCGTGGGTGATCACGTAAAGACTAAAAAAATTGGAAATCTCTTTAGGAAAAGATGCTGCCTATTTGTCACCCAAGTATCGCAACCTAGCAACATTGTTCACCCTACATTTGACACCAAGTGTCCTCGCTAGAGCCACTCGATTATGATTTTAAGGATGGTCGCCTGGGTCACTCTCTATTTCAATTTTAATTGAAATAGACAATTTAAGGAGAGTGCAGGACAGCTTTTAGCTGGTAACACTTTATATCTTATTGTTTCTTGGTGGTAGTGGTCATCAGTTTATCAGAACGTAAATTTTGCCTTTTATTTGTATCATTTTTTAATCTTCTCTCCCCCCCCCTATTCCACCCCGACATTTTCATGTATTTTTAAGTAACTTCAACTTGTGTGTTTTAGCATTTGGTACATACCTCTTTGTTGTCTCTAATTATCAAAAGATGAGATTCAGGCACGATCAGAATCAACTGTGCTTTAAAGGTAAAAAGTAGTTAAATTTTTAATATGTCTTGTATTCAGTCTCTTGCTATTGATTGCTATTTGGAAGAATTTTTGTTACCATCAAGTTATGATTGCAGGGAATTTCTGAACGAAGTAATTCAAAATTGAGGTGAAAGTGGAAGCTAGTCGTTATTTCTGGTATAGCAAATTCATAGCGGGTATTTTAACATTCACTTAGATGTGGAATTGTGTGCAGTCATGGCTTAATGGTTAGTGCAGCTGCAATGTGACCAAGAGGTTCCGGATTCGATTTCCCGACCGAGCAAGGATTTAGGAATTTTAAAAAAAAGCCATTGATTGGCGCCAGGAAGGGCATCCGGCGAAGATTTGTTTACCGCCACAACAAAGTCCTTCTAAAAGGTATTGTCTGAGACCAGTTACCCAAAATAATGTTTGGACACCTACATCAATTTTACTTGGTTAAAACCTTATAGAAACAAAATGATTATATGACACTGCTACGAATTCAAGAGTTGAGTTCATTAGTCGGCTCAGTAAAAATTGTACCCAAAGATGGAAGTAAAATATCACATAGTAGCCATTGAGAGTAATCATCATTCTTAGCCAAGTGGCTTTCTGTTAATTCCCTTAATATATTGCCACTCATATTAAAGTAAAAAGTAAAAGTTTATAGCTTCAAAACACCGACATTAAAATTTTAGCTGCAGTTAGTACTGAATTCCAACAAAGAAATTCTGCATTTTAAAGAATGCTACTCCAACGTATAATATTGGTTTCCCTTTTTCTACGTTGCAATCAACCTATATATATATATTTTTTTTTTTACCCAATCATGAAATAAAAGAGGGGTGATAAACAATAGCTTTGGCTCTGCCGTCGCACTTACAGACTAATGAATTATATCCCATACGAAAGCCCCTATTATTATGCAGGAATGGCTTTGAAACCATCTCGGAAGGGTATACACATTGTTTAAAATAATTAGACATTTAACAACCACTGGATTACCAGAGTAAAATTTAGGCACATTATTTAGCAATGACACTTGAAAATATTTTGTTTCGTGAAGGGTTTGCGTGTCAATGTATGGAATCAAACAGGTGGTTTCATTGCCTGTTAATAGATATAGTTACAAACATTCGGCTTAAAAGAGCTTTGAGAGAGGAAGCTCCGGCATATTTTATAGGTACAACGGCATTACGAAAAATGCATGCATTTGGTTTTTGTTAAAGTATCAGTTGTTTCGACATTATTAGAAGATCATAAGCAGGAAAAAATAATTATTTGCTTAACATTCTTGTGAGAAATAGAAGAAAAGAGCCATGTCACTGTGTGTCTTTTGATTCTTACAAAATAAAAGTACAAAACACCACCTTTTTAACTGCTCATTAAATAATGGAAATACATGTTCGGTATTCATGGGATTAATGTGTACATTTTCTGTTAAAAACTCAGTGCAGCTGGGGGGAAAGACAAGTTGTGAAACCGTGTACCTATCGATCCGTTGACCAGCAATCCACAAGTCACTATATAGTGCAGCCTTGACGTTGTTTCAAGAGCCAGGATGCCACACAAACAAAATAAATAAGACTAAGCTACAAGAATGAGGTCGTAGACAGGGTGTGGTCTAATACGTATAGTTGTGATGGATCTGCGATAGTTGAAGGACTAAGAAAAAACCTGGGGGAAATGGTTTGTGATATTGTGTAGGGAATGGAGGTGATTTACAGTGTGATGTGTAGTAAAGTATGTAATGAAAGGATCGTGATGGTGGTAAGTGAATTGCTAGTACAGAGTTAGTGACTCGTTATTTAGTGCCAAAGGTAATGGCCATCAAGATCAAATGGCACCAACCAGATGGACGTTGATATGTATCTCCTTGATTTGTCACGTATACTGCTGATAGCCGGTAAGGAGGTAAAACACTGGATCCCGTCATAGGCAAGACAAGTAAAGTGGTGATCTTTAAGGTGCCATAATGGAAACATACTGTGTTGATAGTTGCATAACGGTCATGATGTATACAGTATTAAGATTCAAACACAACGCCCTCCAACTGGTATATATTAAAACATATTGAAATATATTTGCAGAGCCAAATTAATTCCCTCTAGTGTGAATGGAGACACTTGGGGCCTGTAAATTAAAGAATGGGTTTATTAGTTTAAAACCCAGAGTTCAACAATGAGATCAATATTGAAGGGGACCAAGTAGGGATTCAAGTTTCAAATTATAGTGGAACTAAATTCTTACTGCCATGTTTCAAGACCCAGATTACGTTTTTTAGTACACCTCATCATACCAGTAACTTATTTCTAGAATTTAATCCAAAATAGATTTAATGTTCATCATTGTATAGTTCAAGGCCCAGAGGAGTGGGTCTAACTGAGATGTTCAAGGCACATTTCTTTACTCTCAAAAGATTTAGACTATGTGGTGGTTAGGTTTTCCCCTACGAACCACATGACTGGTAGTATGGTTGTTTGTATCTGTTGATGGATCTAGCGCTTGACCATATCAGAATTTTAACTATATGTTTGGGGATGCCCGGTATAGAGTTCACTATTCCCTTTTTACTGATCTGTTAAAGGGAGGATTATCAGTAAAAAAATTTGCCTATAATGGTGCCGCCACCTGATGTACACCCATCTCGAGGTTAGTTATTGATGGTGCTGCCAATTATATTTTATTGTACGTTCTCTTGTTTTTTGAGTGTGCTTTATATATTGGTCTGTACTATATACTCCAGAAATAATCCTTGATCTGCTAGGGAAGTGGAAGGGGCCGGATAGGATGACGTCGCGATTCCGTAAAACCTCGGACTGGCGACGTCAGATATGGATGGAAAATGAATTATAGATTATTATCTTGCTGGGTGTACAACTGGGTCAGAACCACAAAAGTTGCAGGTTGATAAATAGCCCATGTGACTAGTACTGAATTAGAAAAATAATGAAAGGTTCCCTATTTTACAGACCTAATGGAATTATAGCCTTACTAGCAGAAGTAAAAAAGTGCAATTTAGTAGGCTAAAAAGACCCTGTCAAGATAATTGTAAGGTATTGCTCGATTAGAAATGTGATGGTAGACTATTTCAGTTCAAAGAGCTGCAACTATCTTGACACTTGGGGTGTGGTATAGAAATAATTGGTAATTTAAACTTTGGTAATCTTAGGAAAGAAAATGTTAGAACTTCAAATAAAAATTGCTATGACAACACATTGGCAAAAAAAAAAAATGGTTAAAAAAAAAGTTCAATGAACTGAGATGTTCGTCTACATAATGCGGGTAAAGCCAATATAATCCTTGATCAAGTCAAAATCTGACAGTTAAACGTTAATTGTAACAACTTTTTTAGAAAAAAGGTATCACAATTTGATATTGGTATTGAATTACATATTTCTAACTGTTTCTGTTAATTACTTTGGCTGCTTGTTTCTTTTTTCCACTCCAGATGCAGGGGTAGTCGTGACATCTGATGGACGAAACCTCCTTTGCCATGGTTGGTGGGGTAGGTTAAGACATCCGAATTACCTTGGTGACATCATCATGTCTGTTGGTTGGTCCTTGCCTTGTGGTAAGTGACAGCATTTTATTAAAAGTTTAAATATTGATCAAATTTAGAAGAATTGCAATATAAAACGGTTTATATCTGTGTTCTTTGAAGAGTTATCTAAAAAGATGACATCAAAACGGAAATTGACATTTAAAACTGTCTCAGAGCCACTGAAGATACTGGTTGATAAATAACCCATGTAAACATTGTATTTAATAAATTAGAGGAAATGAAAAGTTACTTATTTTACTGACCTAATAGAAATGAAGCCCAGTTGACATATATACTGATTTATGAACTCAAACAGTTCCAGAGAGAAACTGATTTAATTAAAAATGCAAAAATATCTGAAGCAGGTTGCTCGTGGATAGTGATGGATATAATCTTAACTTACATTGCTTCAGAGGGTACTATTACTATGTCGTATAGAGGCTTGTGTGTAGATGCTATTTGCCTTAAATGATATCGAACTCTGCCGTAAAAAGAAGTAATTATTTGTGTGGTCAACCTGATGAGTTTGATCGTGTGGAAAACAGTTTGTTTGGTTTTTTTTGGTTAAAGAATGCCAAGAGAGATGTTAAATCAATCTTAGTGCATGATCTCCTAGACCATTGGTTCTTAACTACTGGCATCCTAAGAAGGTACAAGGTTCAGTTCTTAAGGACACCAGATTATTGAGTGTATAATAACTTGAGATCTTCTTTAACTTCTTAACTTGTTTTGTATTGTTTTGTTATTTATTACTTAATAGCTGTGTTGTTTGTAGTATAAAAAAATGTTGCTGATGACAGATATGTGTTAGGCATAAGGCCGATCCCAGAGCCAGCAGAATGTTTTTTGTTTTACCTTCTCACCGTCGTGTTAAAGAAAACAGGTTATAGAAGGTAAAGAGGCGTAGGGTGGTGATCTTTTTTCCCGTTTTTGTTCCTGTATAATTTGTTATCGTTTTTCAGTTATACTGGTAGCTCTGACTCTTCATTACATGCTTAAATTTCTTTTTTTCCGTGCAGGATTTACTCATGCGATCCCTTGGATATATCCGCTTTACGTTGTTGTGTTTTTGTTAATTCGTGCATACCTCGATGACAGAGATTGTGCAAAAAGATATGGTACTGCTTGGAACGAATACAAGCAACGTGTACGATATTGCGTACTGCCCCTTATATATTGATAAGGTTTGCTTTTTTAAAAGAATACCTTCGGCAATGCCTGGTGTCGAACAGTAATTTATTTGTAATGTACAACTGTATTCTACCCCGTAAGTAAGACGATAACACTCAAGTATAGGACAGACGAAACTAGTATGATTTAATGTTCAAAATATATGTTAGTTTCATTTTGTAGAGGAATTGTTTTAGCTTTCACTTTATAAGAATCAGCAGCATGTTTGCTGAGTAACAGCTTACTTGTTGAGCCAAATGTTAAAATGTCAAATATGGAAGCCACTTCACAAGACTAACCTTTTACTCCATGTTACCTCCACTATTTCTAGTCCCTTTATTTGTGAAATATATTTTTTACTTTGCCCCTCCCCACCTTCCCTGACTGAGATACATTTCCCGCGAAAATTTAATATTAGGTTCAGAGTACCTTGCCTTTCTTACATAGATTTTCCTTGCCACTTGCTAGCTGCCAGCTATTATGTGGACGCTGACACTACCATTTCTTTTGCGAATATTTCACCTTTTGCACTGAAGGTCTGCAGCTCCAGTTTCTAGAACTATCTGAAATACTGGAAGCACCGTCATTCGTGCTTTACCCTTTTGGAAATTCTCCGTCTTTCCTTGTCAACTTCAATTCCAATAAAAAAAATTAATTTACTTGTATTACTTTCTTCTGATATTTTACTAGTATATGAACTACTATTTCATTGTTATTCCATTTCTATACTACATCACGTCTCATATTTTTTATATTGATACATGTAGTCATTTCTTTCAATTCTATACCCATGCTTTTGTCTGTTTTCGCCCTTGGCCTTCATTTGATTGGTATCAATACATCACCAACTTCCCAGTGGCTCTTGTTTTATTTCTTTTGGAATTATTTCCTGAGTCTTTTGAGCTTTTCGTCTACAGAATAAGTATTCGTAGTTTGACAAGCAAGCATTTTGGTTGGGTGATTTTTAATTTCTTCCAGATTCTCCAAATATAAAGCACCAGTTTATTACAGTAAATACAACCTCTTTTTGACTTAGGCATCATTTGTGTTTTGCTCTTCAGATGACATTTCATTTACCTCAATTAAAGGTTACTGGTATATTATAGGCTTTTAGAAGATTGTATTAGTTGTAGGTTTGGGTGTAATTAGGTTTTAATCTGTACAAGATGTATAAATATTGACCACTGTTATATAACGTTGGATATTTTATGAAACTTGTAGAAAGTGTATCAAATGTATTTAAAGGTGGTGTTTTTCCATTGGCTGCAGGATTTGCGGTCGTTACGCAGTATTTTATCCATTACATCTTTTGCACCATCATATTTTCACTTCGCATACATGATTATAAGAGAAATTTAATACGTTGTAATAGATAATCTTGTAGCCGATCGATATCTTTTTAGTTATGTTGCAGTAGATAATTGAAGACAATTTGTTTTTCATGTGTTATCTATCATCCGCTTTTACAGTTTCTTCTACATTTAGGGAAGACCATGTCTTTTATGTATCTTCCAGTGAAAACAGGGATAAATAAATCTTGGTACTTGGGAATAGAAGATGCGTATTTTATCATAGAAGCGCATAATACACTCTACACTAACCTGTTTTTACCTAAATGCGGCTTAGGAACCTACAACATTTTTTTCCGGAAATTTTCAGCGCCTGTGGGAACAGTATTATTTTACCAGATGTTCCTTTGTTCCTTGAGTTTAATAACAGGAATAATTATATTTATTGATGCTTTTGAGTGTGTTAAATTTAATCTGCAAAGCATTATGTGACCAAAAGAAACTGGAAAGTTATATGTACCCTATTCCCCCGCATATAAGCCCATGGGCTTATAAGCGAATTTTTTAAAATTTTGAATTTCGCTACCTGAAAAACGCTCTCGTATATAAGCCCCTGGGCTTATAAATT
This sequence comes from Morbakka virulenta, assembly GCA_003991215.1. Taxonomy (NCBI): domain Eukaryota; kingdom Metazoa; phylum Cnidaria; class Cubozoa; order Carybdeida; family Carukiidae; genus Morbakka; species Morbakka virulenta. The sequence continues at coordinate 2,190,124 of RDPX01000083.1, forward strand.
TTTGACCCAAAATCAGCAAGGGTGGATAAAAAAATGGCATATTTCAATAATTTTTTTTCCTTTAATCATTCTAATGCACTACTGGTGCTTTTACAGCACTCTGAACTTAGTCAATTTCAATGCCTGTGCCTTCTGAACATTGGTCCGAATCGACTTCACTTTCGTAATCTTGTTATTCTTCATCCTCTTCGTTGCTTGATTGTTCTTCATCGATTGTTGGTTGTTCTAGTAACTCTCTTCTCTTCCCAACATCATTTCTTCCACTTCAAGAATAAGTCTCAATGGAACAGCTTGGTTCGTTATCGTTTCTTTTAAACGAGAGTGTAAAACATGGGGTCATTCCACCGTCGATATACTTCACATTTGTCTCAAGATTTTGAAACGCTGACCCAACTTCATCACCCATGTGTGATTTCGCAGTATCCATGATTAACAAGCTTTTCGTTTGCTTTAAAAAACATCCTGGTCTTTTCTTGAACAAACCATTGTATTTATCTAACATCATGTCCCTTGTCATTGTTCCTCCCTTTGATCCCTCTATTGCCATTCCTGGTGGATATGTTCCTTTTGGAGCTTTCTTCAGATTCTCAAAAATAATCATTGGTGGAAGTTTGAAAGCCTTATATTCATCACCTTGCTTCTGAACTCCTGCGGTTAACACAGCAGTAAATCTTAATTTCTCATGTCCTGTTGTTGCAACTTTTACAGTTTGAATGCCGCTGAAATCGTAGGTTGTAGATCTCGGCACATCGAAATAACATGGAGTTTCATCCATGTTTAAAATCATTTCGTAATCTTTGGAGCA
>RDPX01000083.1:2201606-2303093 GCA_003991215.1 Morbakka virulenta
ATGACATCTAAAAACTAACAACAAATTATACTAAAAATGAGATAAAGTTTTGCATTTGGGGTTGTATAATACTAAGAAAACGGAAGTTGAAAACTAACAATTTCTTATACTAAATACTAATAAACAACGAAATTCCTACTTACATTTAGTTTGCTTAGCACCGTGATATTGATGATAGAAGATTGAGATGGATTGACTTGAGTAGATAGATTTCTTGTGGATAGATAAATGGTCCGACTGACCTAGACTATGCTAACTGCGTAGCGATCCACTGAAAATACACACTGAATAAAATTAACTAAGAAATTGACTTATTATGCTTAGAGAGAACGTGTCGCGGAATTACTTACGTATATCCTGTTCTCACATCAATGAATAGGACGGGTGGAAACGCCCAAAAGCGTAGGTAGAAATTTGGCTAACTTTATACAAAGGAAGTTCTAACGAAAATTAAACAAACACTAATCCTAAGTAAAAATATTGAATAAAAATGTAAACATAATGATTTGAGTTTCAAAACCAACATCAGCAAGGAAGCTCATCAAGACATTCCATGATAATATCTATGGGAAAGACTAAGACAAGCCATATTTCGTCGGTCAGGCAAAGGCTGAAGTGTAGCAGCAATATTTGGAACTTTCAAATTACAAACAAGGATGTGAAATCGATCAAGAACATCAAGATAAGGGGAGAAAGCGTCTAACCAGAAATGGCAACAATATCCCGTGCAAGGACGGGTAGTAGATTTACAGAGTTACAAGGTGGCCTCAGGCATAACTTAGTCTTTAGCACGATACAAAAAGAAAGTTCAGTATTCCTCAAGAGAAGAAGCAATCTCAACAGGATTAACATCAAAATGACTGTTCATGAATACTGGTGGGAGGTGAGGGACTCAACTTTCTATTGAACGACTTGAGTTGGGTTTTAACTGCAATGAAAGAAACCACTCACTTTCTTTCCAAATCTGTGCCAGCCAGAAGGTCATATTCTAAACCTTCTGCAAGCTTAACTCTTTCCTGCTGATTTGCCTTGTTGTCAAAGTTTTTGTCATCAACAGGTATGTTGATGAACTGAAGCAAATCATTGATGCAACAAGGAAAAAGACTTTAACCAAGAATAAAACCTCTAGCAAAAGCAATATTAATTCAATACCCATCAGATGTAATTCCATACAATGTGTCACGCATTTTGCTATCTGAAAGAAAGGATTGAAGAATCCCAAAGACCTTTCCACAAATAACATAACCGGCAACCGTATATAGCAAGGCAAGATGCCACACCTTATTCTCCGCTTTTATAAATATCTGGATCTATAGCACGTACTTCACTACAATTACCCATACATATATAGATACCTTCCGTGATTACAATCAAAAGGTCAGCATCGGTGCGAGCTTCTAGAAATCCGCACTGAACTTCAACAAAAAGACCTAAGTTCTACAAAAAGTCCACCAGTGAATTTTTGGTAAGATCGTTTAAAGACGTTACTATTGACAGAAAGGAGACAGAAATATCAACACGTATCATGATCAGACGGATCAGCCATATCCCTAAAGACGGGAACAACTTTAGAAACTTTAAAAACAAGACTCCGATAAGCAATGATTTAAAAGTTCGAATAGGAAGCAAGCTAATACAGAAGCACACTCTATCAAGATAAGTACCAGAATGGAATCTTGATCAAGGCCATTAAAGGCCATTGAAACAAACCTTGGATTTATGATGTTGGAGTCCAAAATTCGTTCAATTTACAAAGACACTATGGCAAAGAATCGCTTGTGTCATTAAGATAAAAATTGGCTGAAAACAATCCAGTAATATAAATTTTCTGAAATGTCTGGTTACAAGGCTTTGAAAAGAAATAGATTCACTCAACACAGGGACTTTGTAACTACGGCTGGTGCAAATGTCTCAATACCAACTTTTAATATTTTTGTAAACCCTGTTGGAGCATCAGAGACGGATTTACTTAAAATTGAATCCTAAGAAATATTACCAACAAATGGACAAAGTGCATACCGTTCAGCTTAACTAAATTTAAAAGTTTTTCAATCATGTGGTTTGTCAACAAAGTTTAAAACAGCTGCCTTAACCTCTTTGGTGACAACAATGTGATCAGTGGATCCAAAAGAAGGTAAAGATAAAACTGAGAAATGCTCAGGAACAGAAGTCAAAAAGAGATCTAAAAGAAAAGGTTCTCCTACGTCTGAATCAGGAAATCTTTTGAGTAAATCAACAAGCTCTGTAAGATCATGGACAAGAGCAAACCTGTAAGTAATGTCTACAGATCTGTCAGTCCGGTTAGAATGACTCAACTAGGCCAAGTGATGAGTACTGAAGTAGCAGGAGAGAAATATACAAACAGTGTTATGATTGTCCATAGACAATTATAATACTTGCAGTAAATATCATTAATAAATCTGATGAAATCAACTTTTAGAGGGCGGCCCAGGTTAGATATGGCATTGTCGTTTTACCTTTTTTCTGTACTTTCAGTTAGTACATCTGGATTTAGTTTTCTTTTAAGGCTGCAATAAACTTCTTTTCTCTTTCCTCATTGTCAGTCATGTACCCAAAATCTTTTTCGAGGCAAAAAGTAAGCCATATTCTTTATGATAATATTTTTTCTTAATTATTTTTGCTTCAGAGCAAGGCTAGAGGGCTTAGGAGGCAGAGGAGCTCCAATTTAGACCAACAGTAATTTGTCAGTTCCCTTGTTCGTTATAATGGAAAGCGTCTCGGAAATAAAATGGTCATTTAACTCGAACTCAAACTGACTGAAAACTTGAGTCGCTTCGTATACAGACCAAGCTTTTTCTGATCCAAAGATGCAAACAAATACCAGACTGAGAGAACAGTCTGGTTACTTTTTTGAGAGCGAAAGTATTGTGCTTAACAGAATAAAGCGAATTTTGGAAGAAAATACTTTCAAGAAAACAATATATTTCTGTAAAATGCCTAAATTCATTGAATTCCATAGTTATGAAATCGAAGCTTTGTAAAAAATAAATATGTATTTTTAAGAACTCAGTGTGTAAGAGATAATTAAGTGTTTAAGGAAAAATTACGCAATCATCGTATGATAAGATAGGCTAAAAGAGACCAGTCATCTTGATTGCAACACGCATAATTAGGACTCCTGACGTCAGAAAAACTAAGCCTACCACAAAGGGTGTTGAAGAATCTAAAGATACTGTCATACGATTTACTATACTAAGATAAATTACAATAAAGTACATAAGCGGTGATTTATGAGTCGAAAGGTATTATTGTTGAAAGCTTTCAAGAGATATTGTACTTGAACAAGAGAATTATGGGATTACATTTCAGAACAAAACAGTGTTTATTTTTTTATGTTCTGGTCACCACAAAGCTATGTTATGAGATCATCGAATTCTTATCAAATCTGATTTTGAACAGTAAAACTCCTCAATTTTTAGCAAAATTTAGGAAAAATGTAATTCTCTTCGAGTCTAACATTGTTCTTAATAAGAATATTTATTCTTTTTGTTTACAATATGCATTTGCTACCGGTCTTTCGTTAATACACACTTCTGAACAGAAGTCAGTAAGGCAAGGTTCACAAGGAAAAGTAACAGACACTCAGGAAAATTGCTATCTTGTGTTGAGAAATACAACGCAGTATAACTAAGCAGCAAAGTTTCAACCAAGTTAAAAACTAAATCGAGACTATAGCAGCTGCACCAAAAACTAAACGAACTTATGTGTTAAACAAAGAGGAATTATTTTGATTACACAAGAAACTCACCAACAAAAGAAACGGGAAATTTAATCGTCATATAGAAATTATAAGTCGGAAAACATTTTGTTATTGAAACTCGACGACAGTATTCTGAAGCATTATTCTTACTCATATTCAGTTATTTACCAAAGACAATGTGGACGTGCAAAACTAACAAAATTGAAACAAAAACTTTTTACCAGAATATTAAAAACAAAAGAATGAAACATAAAGTTCTGTAGCATGACGAAACTGGGACTGATGTAATTCCTTACTCCTTGATCACAGTGTGGCTCTGTCACGAAAATGACTTTTACCCCTCGACCCCTGTCATCAAGTTCTTTTTGAACCATCCCGTGAAAGAAATACTTTTTTTGACATTAGCTTGAATGTTTCCTAACTTTGCATCAAATTATATCAACGACTGCTTTCCTTACCCAAATAGTTTCTTGTCTAAAATACTTTACAGACTCAATTTATGCTTGCAGTCCGATTCGCTTTTCCCACTAGAGCGTTTCTTATTCTGAAAAACGTGCGTTCTGCGAACATAGGAACGTGTGGCTAGATGGTCTCAATAACATTGTTTTACTGGTAAAGGAATGTCCAGACGGCCCAGATTGCAACTTTGCTGACTTAGAGGAGCCCACACCATAGGCAATATCATGTGCCCGCTACTGGGTAGAAACGCAAAAGCCGAGACACGAAAGCGAACGAACTGGTAAAAGTACCCAGTTGCACAATTAGCATATTACATAAAAATTTCTTGTCAGAGGGTTATTAAGTGCAGAAAATATTAGAAAAAAGGCATTTAAAATAAAATGTAATAATAATAATAAAAAAAAACGAACATAAAAAAACATTAAATAGATGTATTAGAGTAAAATGTCTTGGAAATGGAAATTGATAGCCTTGTGTGTATGCAGAGGGGCGAAAACAACCAATGTCTCTGAAAACTTAAATATTGTTTGTCTGTCAGCATGAATTGGCTTCCGGTGCTAATTTTCGCAAGAGTCTCAAGCAACAACACATGTGTTTTTTAATTTGGTTACATTTGAGGTCCAATTTTTATGGAGCTTATTGTCTTTGCTAAACAATAAGCTTCCATGGGCTTTTTTGGTTTTTATTCACTTGTCTTGCTAAAAATAGATGCTGCCCTTGGTGCCTCGTGAATGACCGATGGCTGAAAATGATTTTATTTCTTGACCAGCCAAGAAGAGCCTGGAACTAAGTTCTGAGAATATGGCAGCCAACACTGATCTGTGTTCTCATTGTCAATACTGTCACACAGAAAAACAAGAGAAGTGTAGGAACACTAATGTTCTGCCTCAGCAGACAATTAATTACTAATTTTCAACTCCAAATACAGTTCTACAGTAAGAACGACAGCCATTTGATTAAGACTGTGATTTGAGGTACACAGTCCTGATTATAGCATTCCACTTAAAAAGTTTACTTTAATAGGACAGTCGAATTTTAAGTTATATTTTGGCTCCTTACGTCTTTGGCTTCATATCCTTACATATTACGTATATTTATAGAAGTAACCGGGAAATCAAATGTATTCTTCGAACTACGTTTGTCACGTATCATTTTTGAGACGACCAGGCGTCAATTTGGCGAACTCGCTGATCGATTGGGCTTTCTCTTGTTCTGTTTGTGTAGCATGTTAGATCAGTAACATTGACAGTGGACCTGGATTATCAAAAAGCCTAATTCCAAAGAGACACAATAATAGTGGGACACATTTGTAATGTCAGTTGAACGTATTGTTGGTATGACCTTCTGTTACCCAACTAAATTACAAACACCCCTTACTTTTAATTCGACTCTGAAGGAAGAAAATAGTTAGGGCTACACGAAATGCTTCGAACTGCCGATGCAGTTGCTGCAAATCCTTGGAAACAGTGCCTTGTTTGCGATCAAAAAATATATTTTGGAAGTGCAGGGGAGTTCAGAAAACATCTTAGGACACAACATTGCTCCAAAGAGGGTGGTTCATACGTTTGTCGTTATGGGAAGCATGGGGTATGCCCCTCTTTGCCCATCGAGGGTGTAAGCGACGTTGATTATGAGGCACACGTGGAAAAATGCCACATCCGTCTGGGAGGTAAGATTTGCTTTGTTTTGTTGTTTGTTCATATTCATATTTCTTAAGACTTTTAAGAGCATATGACTAAAGGTCTGAAGGTCCATGGTTGATCATGGGTCTTGGCAGTGTTGGAAGGGATGTTTGTTTTGAACCTATTAATAAATGATTCGTAACCCTAAACCTTAATATAGGAAACAACACATAAGTATTTTCCAGAGAGAGCCTGTCACCTGTTCTATTCATACTAATCTTTTTATAAGTTCTGTTCTATTCATACTAATCATACTATTTATACTAATCTTTTCATAAGTCAGAGTGTATAAAAAAATCAAGTGAAACATATCACTTCGGAGATGCTATTAGAAAAAGGCCTTAATATAAATCAAAACAAAACTGAACAATATTGCATCAGCCAGAATAACAATGAAAGAAGTACAAGTATCTGGGAAGAGTACTTGACACAGAAGAAGATAAAAACACAGAAAAGCTTTGGCACAAGACTGTTACAAGATTCTTGAACACCTTTTAACATTAAAATTTTACTGAACAAACCCTTATCATGATTTTCTAAACTACATCGAAAGTGTATTTTTTCCTTTATGATAAGGAGATTTGGACCATTATGGAAAACCTTGAAATGCAATAGATTTATACCAATGCAGACTACCACACAAAGTCATACACATTAAATGGCCTAGAATCATTATCAACAATGATCTCTGTCAACAAACATAAACACAACCCTTGAGTCTTGAACATTAATAAAAGAGGACTGAGCTGGTTAGGCCACATGATGTGATTACCACTGGAAATACCTGCTGGAAAATCATTGAGTAATTTTTATATAGCCTACACATAGACCTATTGGAAAACCAAAAACAACTTAGCTGGTGACAATCTTAAATGACCTGATAATAAACACTAATACACATTTTCATGATGAATTTCTTGACAAATTTTAAGCATTATGTGTTGACNNNGACGCTCGTCCGAGCTAGGAAGACCAAGACTCAAGTAACTGAAGACCTTGGACGAATGGACCAGCACTACCGAGGAACAGCTGTTGAGGAGAACAAGGGACAGGAACCTGTGGAGAAACATGACCGCCAACGTTCTGGAAGGACACGGCACCTGAAGAGAGAGAGATTGTCTATGCTAAACAATAAGCTTCAATGGGCTTTTTTGGTTTTTATTCACTTGTCTTGCTAAAAATAGATGCTGCCCTTGGTGCCTCGTGAATGACCGATGGCTAAAAATGATTTTATTTCTTGACCAGCCAAGAAGAGCCTGGAACTAAGTTCTGAGAATATGGCAGCCAACACTGATCTGTGTTCTCATTGTCAATACTGTCACACAGAAAAACAAGAGAAGTGCAGGAACACTAATGTTCTGCCTCAGCAGACAATTAATTACTAATTTTCAACTCCAAATACAGTTCTACAGTAAGAACGACAGCCATTTGATTAAGACTGTGATTTGAGGTACACAGTCCTGATTATAGCATTCCACTTAAAAAGTTTACTTTAATAGGACAGTCGAATTTTAAATTATATTTTGGCTCCTTACGTCTTTGGCTTCATATCCTTACATATTACGTATATTTATAGAAGTAACCGGGAAATCAAATGTATTCTTCGAACTACGTTTGTCACGTATCATTTTTGAGACGACCAGGCGTCAATTTGGCGAACTCGCTGATCGATTGGGCTTTCTCTTGTTCTGTTTGTGTAGCATGTTAGATCAGTAACATTGACAGTGGACCTGGATTATCAAAAAGCCTAATTCCAAAGAGACACAATAATAGTGGGACACATTTGTAATGTCAGTTGAACGTATTGTTGGTATGACCTTCTGTTACCCAACTAAATTACAAACACCCCTTACTTTTAATTCGACTCTGAAGGAAGAAAATAGTTAGGGCTACACGAAATGCTTCGAACTGCCGATGCAGTTGCTGCAAATCCTTGGAAACAGTGCCTTGTTTGCGATCAAAAAATATATTTTGGAAGTGCAGGGGAGTTCAGAAAACATCTTAGGACACAACATTGCTCCAAAGAGGGTGGTTCATACGTTTGTCGTTATGGGAAGCATGGGGTATGCCCCTCTTTGCCCATCGAGGGTGTAAGCGACGTTGATTATGAGGCACACGTGGAAAAATGCCACATCCGTCTGGGCGGTAAGATTTGCTTTGTTTTGTTGTTTGTTCATATTCATATTTCTTAAGACTTTTAAGAGCATATGACTAAAGGTCTGAAGGTCCATGGTTGATCATGGGTCTTGGCAGTGTTGGAAGGGATGTTTGTTTTGAACCTATTAATAAATGATTCGTAACCCTAAACCTTAATATAGGAAACAACACATAAGTATTTTCCAGAGAGAGCCTGTCACCTGTTCTATTCATACTAATCTTTTTATAAGTTCTGTTCTATTCATACTAATCATACTATTTATACTAATCTTTTCATAAGTCAGAGTGTATAAAAAAATCAAGTGAAACATATCACTTCGGAGATGCTATTAGAAAAAGGCCTTAATATAAATCAAAACAAAACTGAACAATATTGCATCAGCCAGAATAACAATGAAAGAAGTACAAGTATCTGGGAAGAGTACTTGACACAGAAGAAGATAAAAACACAGAAAAGCTTTGGCACAAGACTGTTACAAGATTCTTGAACACCTTTTTTAACATTAAAATTTTACTGAACAAACCCTTATCATGATTTTCTAAACTACATCGAAAGTGTATTTTTTCCTTTATGATAAGGAGATTTGGACCATTATGGAAAACCTTGAAATGCAATAGATTTATACCAATGCAGACTACCACACAAAGTCATACACATTAAATGGCCTAGAATCATTATCAACAATGATCTCTGTCAACAAACATAAACACAACCCTTGAGTCTTGAACATTAATAAAAGAGGACTGAGCTGGTTAGGCCACATGATGTGATTACCACTGGAAATACCTGCTGGAAAATCATTGAGTAATTTTTATATAGCCTACACATAGACCTATTGGAAACCCAAAAACAACTTAGCTGGTGACAATCTTAAATGACCTGATAATAAACACTAATACACATTTTCATGATGAATTTCTTGACAAATTTTAAGCATTATGTGTTGACCATAAAAACAAGAAAATGACTGTTGGCAGCATTTTGTTAGCAAAGCTAATGAAAATGTAAAGATGGTGATATTTTTTTTTAAACGTCGAATTTATTTTCTGAAATAAACTTTACAATTTTTTTTTCTTCACACATTTCTCCTGTTATTCACGATTAAAACCGGACAGAAGAATTACTTATGCGAACAACATCTTAAAAAACCAGATATCAATAGCAATTATATAACATCTGCTGCTTCAAGTGAACATTAAAAGTGTCATTATCCATCAATAGAGCAAAAGCAAGTCAGGGAGAGTCCATGGCTTGTCCTTGCGGTTGAAGAAGTAATAGGATGCCTGGATTGAGGTTTCACTACATTTTGCAAGTATTTTTTTAGGATCTAGCTCAAAGCTTCGCAGCAAAGCTTTAAACTCATCGACATCTTTGGTGTAAAAACCAAGTGAGCTAATTTGAAGGAAGACCACTTCAAATTTTCTCACCTATGGTTTGAAACAAGCTTTAAGATCTTGATACTTTTGTGTTTTATAGCCTCTTGATTTCTGGAGGTTTGTTTCAAAACAAATCGTCAATTCAATAACTACACATCTCAAGTCTGACATAATGACCAAATCCGGTCTATGACCTTCTTCGAATAGTTCCTCTGGATTTCTAAATCCTGGTAAATCAACAAACAGTTCACAACTAGTATTCCTTACTGACGACATAAAATAGACAATGCAGTTTAAAACAGAGTTGTGATGCCACAGGTAGCGGTGCTGACTAGTGGCAGCACTACAGTTGTTAAGTATGTGGTGTTGAGTTTGTGGTTTATTGTTACACAGGGGGCACGTATCCTCTGTCAAAATGTTCCAGTAATAATAATAATAATAATAATAATAACTAACTAACGAACTAGTTTTGCCTGGTAATTATGAATGGGCTAGATCAAACATTCCCGCTCAAACTGCAGACTTGCCAGTCAGTTGCCTGACCTTAACCAGTTGTGCATGTCCTAAAAGGGCTGACACATCATGCATTTCTGTTTAACGGGCGGGAGTAGTGGGGGAGCATCATATCTAGGTGTCGTGAGCGTGGATCTCTTGTTCTGAAGGGCTGAGTANAATAGTTCCTCTGGATTTCTAAATCCTGGTAAATCAACAAACAGTTCACAACTAGTATTCCTTACTGACGACATAAAATAGACAATGCAGTTTAAAACAGAGTTGTGATGCCACAGGTAGCGGTGCTGACTAGTGGCAGCACTACAGTTGTTAAGTATGTGGTGTTGAGTTTGTGGTTTATTGTTACACAGGGGGCACGTATCCTCTGTCAAAATGTTCCAGTAATAATAATAATAATAATAATAATAATAATAATAATAATAATAATAGTAATAATAATAATAATAATATAATATAATAATAATAATATAATAGAATGGTTAAAGACTATCAATATCAACTGTAGTATTGGACAATTACAACAAGCAAGCCTACTTGATACAGGAAGAATACTCAGGAAAGTACTGGACACCTGAAGCAACTGGGAGTTACTTGATGTCTAGACTTTGGTATCAACATCCAGCTAGAAGCTGTGTTTAGATAAAGGAAAATATAATAAAAAAAAAAATAAATAATAATGATAATAACAACAACAGTAAACCATTACATAATGAATATTCTTTAAGAATGCGCTCCCCTGATGTAGACCAACCAAAGACCCATTTCTGGTTATAAAGTGCAAACTCCCAGAAATGATTGATCACATTGTATCAGATTGTTTTGCCTTGGCCAACACTGAATACAAGACTTGACATGACCAATTTGGCCAATGCATTTATTTGAAGTTATCTCAGTCCTATTCTTTTCCACACTCTAAAAACTGGTATGATATTGAAATTCTTCCATTAATCAGAACTGAGGATACTACAATATTTTGAGATTTTATGATCCAGACTGGGAAATGTGAGTGAACAAACCTAATATAATAGTTAAAGAACATTAAAATAATACCTGCCTGATAACTGATATGGCCTGCCCTAGTGATAAGAATACCTTTACAAAGGAGTTTGGTAAAACGTCAAAATGCAACTACCTTAGAATTGAGGTAGAATGTATGTGGTATTTGAAAAGAATCCTGGTGCCTGTAATTATTGGAGCATTAGGTGTCATAAACCAAAGATACAGATTTTCATTTAAATAAATACCAGGTCATCCTCTGCATGAATTGCAAAAAAATGATGTTAAAAGGGACTGTTCGCATCTTAAGAAAAGCACTCTCAATTGAGATTTTGTATTGGTTTATTTTCTTGCTTTCTCGTATTTCCTTTTGTTTTATTGTTCCTTACAAGTATGTGGTTGGTTCCATCCTTAATTATTTGGCTGTGGTATTATCTTGGAGATCAAATATCCATATATTAATGTATTAAATCCAAAAGAGGCAATTAAAATTGTTTGATTTTTTTGTTAAAAATGTTAGTATAAGGGTTTTTGCTCTCTAACTTAAATAATTGGTCCAGGTCAAAGGCCTTTCCTCAATAAGGTTTTAAGAATATATATAAAGCCTTGATAATTCTTGTACATTTTATATACATTCTGAAGAAGGTATGTGAATACTGAAACATGTAAATGATGGTAAGGTTAAAAACTATTGTGTTTTTTATTAAATTTGTATCTATATCTGTGCTGAATGACAATTTTGTTTAAGAATATTCTTTAAATTAATTGATAAAATGATATGGATAGTTGTAGGTATAGTTTTTGTTGTATTAAACTCTAGAAAATTTGTACAATGCTTATATTAGTTTACATAAATTATGTGGGGTTTTTTTCAAAGCAAGAATGACATTCTTATGCTGAAGGTTATAAATTTATTGCATATGCATAGCTGCTCATCAATAACTCCGATAGAACTGATTGTGTTTATGTATATTGTTTTATACAAAAATATTTTAAAGATGAAAATAAGCATATCAGTTTTTTATTTTATATTTAGTTTGATGTGAGAGTTTTTCTTGTTTAGGTCGAGGTTTCACTGCAAATGCTACAGAAAAAGACAATGAAAAGAAAATACCTCCATTCCAAGTGACAGAGTGTAAAAGCTGGATTGGAACTTCCTGCCAGAATCTTTCTGCTGTCCAGAATGACCCTAGAACATATGGAAGGCAAAGTACATTCTTCATCAAAACATGGGGAGAGAGTTTTATTCCTCATGAAGTTGTACCACTTACATTGTTGCCAAATATACCAAAGAAGTACTTTGAAAATTACCTTAAAAAGATTGAATTTGTAAGTATATCATTCATCATTGTAGCATTTAGGTTTAAACTGGGCTTGACTTGATGGATTACTATATTGCCCTTGGTTTCAAGTTCAAAAATTGAGGCAGCTGAGGCCATAATGGAGAATGAAGAAATTCTCTTAAGGATGGATAGGCATGATCACATGTTATAATGTAACACCAAAAGGCTTATGGTTTTCTTGTCAAAGAGGAAATTACTAGATGGTTCAACAATCTGATGCTCAAACAGCATATAATTTCACCAAATTAGACAGGATTGCAGTCATCACACAAAAACGTTTATACAACATTTGAATGAAAAGCTTTAAGACTATGACTTAAAACTAAAGTAATTTCTTTAGTTTCTAGATGGTATTTCCAAGGCTTTGCATTCATATGTTCTGTGTGATAGCTGCAATGATGTCTATTATGATAATGTCTTAACATTGAAACAGTTCTGGATACCATTGCCTAATGTCTCATCAATTGATAACTTCAAAAAAATGTTTTATTTCTATTTCACTTTACTTTTCCTGTTGCCTTGAATTTCTTTAGATTATTATCACAATATTTTAATTTTCAATTTACTATCACTTATCAACCTTGGAGAATTATGTTATTTGAAGAAACATTGTGTAGTTATTTGCTTTGATTGATACTTTAGGGGTTTTTTTGTCCCTGGGATACTGGACCAATTACAACTGTAGTAATTTTTGTGTGTGTTCCCAAGATGACATCTGTTATTGTTTCTGTAATCACAGTGTTACCAATTGTTTTTTTAAGAGTTTGATACATATCCTTTGTGGTTAGTATGGCTATAACTATTTTATGGCTGTGGAATTTGTATTCAGTTTATTCTGATTGTTAATAATAATTGTTACCCAGGCTTTATGGAATAAGCATAATTACATACTAATTCACAATGAATGTTGTAGTACAGGATTTTTTGATTGAGAGTGACAATAAACAGTACATATTAGTGTTGAGCTGTAGCCTTTATAAAAGACTTAATTTTTAGTTTACTTTATTGCATTTCATGACCTCATGTGCCTGCAAGGTTGGATAATTCATGGCACAGCACTGCTCTTCACCAGTAGATGGACTATAGTAAATGTCAATGCACTCATAGGTATAAATTTTCAACAGACTGACTTAAATGGTTATGTGCCACAAAAAGTGTAAATGCTTCAGCATCCCATTGGTTTTATTCATCATGAGTTTTGTAGTGTTTGTGTATTTTACATGACATTGATACCGATTGTTATTGTATAATTTGATTCAGTATTGTTTGTAATGGGTTTGGTTTGTTATGTCTGCGCATGTCAGTTTTGCGATTCCAATAAAAAATGTCTTTCAGTTAGCTGCTCGTTTTTGATGTATTGATTGAACCCAACGCATAAATATAACAAGTTTTATGTGATTCAGTTTTCTATAAAATATATTTGAATTCCGATGGTAATCTTTAAAATCTCTGTGCTTTTAAAGAAATAATTTTATTTGTGATGTATTGTACAACTTGTACACACACAGAAGAAGAATGAAATACCTAAATAGTGCTGGAAATGGTTTGCGCATATCCTCCACCAAAATAACTCTCAAATTGCACAGCAAGTACTACCCTGGAGCCATCCTGGCAGAAGAAAATATGGCAGACCTCCAAATAATGGCTGCAAACTGTCAGTGCCAAATGCAGGTTGATATGTGTGAATTGAGAATATCTTTGAGAATAATAAATTTGCAAAATATTTAAATTTGTGGAAGCTATGTGTGTCATCAGGCATCTCCAGGGCAAATTATGATGATGACTATGATGGTGACATTGATATGTCAATTCTTCTATTGCCTTGGTCAGTATTCATTATGGATCTTTTAGAACGATCAGAGAAAAATACCTAAAAGCTATTCACCATCCTAAGGACAATTAGAGCAATTGTATTGGTAATTATTAAAATCTTTGAAAGAAGCTGATTTAAACCATCAGGTGCAAGTACCTTTTTAAAGAAAAAGACCTCAAAGGTCTAAGATAATTTTTGGTAGAAGTCACCTTGCAAGAAAAGGCAAAGCTTATACCCTTTTTCAAAACCACACCCTTTACATTATATCAATGTTTTGGGTAAACTAGTAAAGCTGACCATGTTTTGAAGCAGTAAGTAGATTATGTTCTATAATGCAGAATTATGGTAAAGAATACAAANCACCAAAATAACTCTCAAATTGCACAGCAAGTACTACCCTGGAGCCATCCTGGCAGAAGAAAATATGGCAGACCTCCAAATAATGGCTGCAAACTGTCAGTGCCAAATGCAGGTTGATATGTGTGAATTGAGAATATCTTTGAGAATAATAAATTTGCAAAATATTTAAATTTGTGGAAGCTATGTGTGTCATCAGGCATCTCCAGGGCAAATTATGATGATGACTATGATGGTGACATTGATATGTCAATTCTTCTATTGCCTTGGTCAGTATTCATTATGGATCTGTGATGTTTTATTATTTGTTGATCAGAAAATTCTTTTTGTTTATTTCAATTATTTAGGATCCATTTCATCATCCTAATGATATTGATTTTATAACTTAATGAATGCTGAACTTGTAGGGTGACTCATGTACAAAGATATTTCTGTTTAAAACATTGCATTTTTGGAAATTGTAATAGAGGCACAGCTATGGAAACAAAGGTTTCGTCTATGCTGTTAAAGAAATAGAAGCAATATCAAAATCTAAAAAGTCCTAAAATAACTTAGTTACTTACTTACTTTGCTTTCTCCATTTAACATCTTTGTTTCCCATTTGTGGGGTTTGTCAGTTTGATAAAGCTCTCCATCTGCTCCTATTCCAAACATTTCCTCCACCAGTCCATACATTCTTATGTACTTCTGCACCATCTTCAACCAGGTCTACTTCGGTCTTCCTGGAGGTCTTCTTCTGGGTGCTTCCCATGCTAGTGCTCTTCCTAGTACCTTGACATCTCTGTATTGGACATACCCATACTATCTCAATTGATTTGATGCTAGCACATCAACCCAGCTGTCACACTCCACACCTTCATGCAACTTCTTCACTTCTGACCCTGTCTCCCATAGTTATTCCTGCCATATAGTGCAGCATCCACCAGTCGCAGCTGATCATCCTCTGTTCAAGCTTCTGTGTCATTCCTTTGGTAACAGCCCCATAGAGCAACACTGGTCTGATGCATACATCATTTTCTCTCCCACTGTGTATCAGTGGGATATGCCTATTTTTGAAGAGGCTTGATATCTCCCTCCATTTTGTCCACATTGCTGAAATTCACATCTTAACAGCTCGCTCTGAAAATAAAATGCATGAAAACTGTTGAAAAGAATTCAGTTTTGCAGTTTGTATGTACAGACCAGCTTTGACTGTTTTGCAAGATGAGTATCTTCAAGGGATGTTTTTGGTGGAGGAAAAACCTTTAGTCTTGCTTTAGTTAGCACATACTATCTTTGGTAATGAATTTTTTAGATCCATTTGACTTTACCTTTAGTTATTGAGGAGTCGTTTTTGTAAAATATAAGGACAAGTCAGTTTGGTAATAACTGATACACTACAATATGTTTATTGTGTTTCAGCATGCTATATATTATTGCCACTGTTTTTTTTCTAGAAACAAATGAGCCATGAGAGGTTGAAAAGATCATCAATTCAAAATTCATCACCACTCCATTACCATTCTGGACAAACAGAGAGTGATTTTGGTTCAGATGCTGCTCGCCTTGTTAGAAGAAATGACCAAGGTAATTTTAAAACTCTTGTGCATTTTTTTATACTTGAGGTTACATTGAATACCCGAGATGGCCTTATAAGGCTGTATGACATTTTGATTAAGGGTAGAAAAGAAACAAGGAATTTATTAATTTACCAAGTGAACCATTTAACATTCAACAAAAGAAGGTAAGAATGAGTTCATTTGAGTAACTGTCTGCACTTGCTAATAAAAATATTAGTCAGAACATTCTTGTAAAACTGCTGGATAAAATTTTGTTATATAAACAGATGCATTTGGGAGTGTTGTTGAGACGTTAAGATATTGGTTTAAAAAATATTACCTGCATAAACTTAGTTGCATTATACCACTTCCTAAAATATTCCCGTCTTTCAATTGGTTGTACAAAAATGAGACAAAACTCACTCTATTAATTGAGTTTTTAATTGTATTCACCAATGCACACTGAATACACGAAAGCAAGGAAACAGCATAATTTGTGATGTGGAAAAATGCAGACAAAATGCAAGGCAGACCAGAGATAATGGGAAACTGCATTCCTTACAAAACCAAATTATTTGGAACACTTTTGCAATTGTGTTGTTACAGTTAGTAAAGTGGGATGCTCTGCAGCAAACCTTCCATATATGGAACAGTGCTATTAATTTTTTTTTGCAAAAATTTCTATAATTTTGTTGACTACATTGTCATTCTTTTCATTCATTTTTTTTAGCACTTTCTTCCACACCATTAATTTTGATCTTCTTTAATGTTTATATTCAATGAGGCGAAAGTGAGGAAAATTTGCAATATTATTTTCCTCAAACGATCTAAATCGGATTCAAGTTTTTAAAGAGCCACTTTTGCTTTTACAGTGTCTATATTGTCACTGTGTAAAGTTAACAATGTTTTTATTTACTGGGGATTAGGACATTCATATACTACAGGACATTCGAGAACTTTTTCAAATTTTTTTACTTCATATTGAAACCAAGTATTCTTGGTCTCTCATTTTTGCTATATGAAAGATCTTCAAAATGTTTTTCAGATGTGATATGAAAATGTGATATTTGTCAATGACACATTTCAGAGGATTTGATTTGTGCTCTCCCCGCATATGAATGTAGCCAACAAATTTGTTAGGTAGAGTAGCAAATCTAGCCAAAGAAGAAACAGTTCTCTCCAACTTTGTCAGATGGGGAACCGTTTTTTCAAGCAGTGTAACATGACAGGTCTGGTTTTTGTTTTAAATAACTCTCCCCAGATCTTGAGGGCATCTGAGATCTCATAAGTATGCATTTTATGCACCGAATTCACACTCCATTTGAGCCTGCTGATTTTATTTTCTTTCACACAGATCTTCCACAACCACCCTGTGATTTAATGATGTTACCCAAATAACAAATTTTCATTACATTTTCTTATTCAGTGTTTCTAGCTTGGTTCCCTAATGCATCACCTCTGCATCTTATGCATTTAAAGTATTGTACACTCATCAAATTTACTGATATTGTTATATCTAAATCAGCATCATAGGAATGGAGAAAATGCATAATGTCACTCCATATATTCTCATTGTATATTATGCAATAGCCAAAAAGTAGTTGCATAGGAATGCTTCACTTACAATGTAAACTCTTTTCCAAGTGACTATTTCAAGAAATTTACTATCATGTTCATTGGTCATCTTACAACAAAACCTCAAGAGTTGATAGCACAATATATTAATATTATACTTCAAAGAAAACAATCACGTTCAGTTACACTGATTTGAACATGATGTAATTGAACAAAATGTCTTGGGGATGAAAGATACAACAAAAGTAAAAGTGGAGGTGGATATTAAATGATGTCAAAAATGGGTGCTATATCAATTGAATATGCTTGTAAAGTAATTGAGATTGCTAAAAGAGATGAACATCTGAGCCCCCATTTCAACTGATTATTGACTAGTGATGATAATAGTGATAATAATGGTGACTAATAATATAAGATCACTAGCATTAATATGATGTGTTTTATTTTTATTTTATTTCCATAGTTTTTTATTTAAAAATAACATTTCTTTATGTGATATTTTTCCTTAAAAGATCATGACTATACACTTGGTGTTTGCAGCCTATGTGGGATAGAAATTAGCTACGGATGCATAATGGAAAAATTGGTGTTGTTTGTATAGGATATTATCACCCAATAATATAATGTGTTTTGCCCATTTTCAATTACTAAGCAGATTTGTGATTGTTTATCATTTTAGATAACATGCTAGAAGGAGAGGATAGCATACCAAAGGTAAGTAAAGCTGTATTTCAAGGGGCAGATAACTAATTTGTATCAACAGAGAGCTGTGGTTAATTCTCTGTATTTGCAAAAGTTTAGCATGGAAAATCATTAAGGAAATAACAGTGACAGTATGATGGTATATATTTCTAATACATTTTGAACTGAAGAATATTATGGTACTTATATTGGAATAAAGGGAGCATTATAGGAAGTGGCATTTTAACTGCAGGACGTTTCAATAAATTCCAAGTTGAGCTTTTGTCAGTGTTTTAGATGAACACGATGAGGGCTATGGCCTTATTGTATGTTTTTTGCATTTTGTAATGCTAATTATAAGTTCTGTCATCCCTGGCCTTCTGTTCTAAGAAGGTGATTGAATTAACGTATTATTGTAATTGTTATTTCTTTTGTTTTAATATGCTTCCTGCAAAATATTTTTAACATCTGTACAACAATTGCTTTGGTAACCCAACTTGTAACATGTGACTGTCATGGCCATTGTCAGCAATTTTCATGATATATATCTGGTTCAAAAGTTATGTTTTTTTTAGATTTCGAGTCATATAATCATGTTCTGAATGTTTTGGTTGCCATTACATAAACATTATTTTTGAAAATCTTTGTTAATCCGGTTTTGTTTTTTTTCCATGTCAGGTCATGAGAACTGTACTGTTGTTACTACTTGTTTCTTTTTCTTGGTTCTTTTATTTCCTGTATGTATGTATATATATATATGCATGTGTGAATGTATGTATGTATCTATGTATGTGTGTGTATGTATGTATGTATGTATGTATGTATGTATGTATGTATGTATGTATGTGTATTTTTTCATGGTGAGGTAGCTCGTTGAGAAATGTAAATAGCAACCTCTAACTCTTTGGAAAGTATTTGTAGACTTAACCAAGGCATTTGACACTGCCAATTGTAATGCTGTCTGGTGCTTAGCAAATATGGTCCCACGCTTGCATTTGTTGATGAAGCTAGACAGTTTCATCATTTTATGAAGGCTCGCGCATCAGTTATCTGAAACAATTGCTATTGACAATGGTGTGAAATGTAGAGACCATTTTGCCCCAACTCTGTTTTCATTGTATTTGGCTGCGGTCCTGTGGTATGCTTTTCATGACTGTGACAAAGGAGACTTTTTCCGATTTAGAATAACTGATAAAGTGTTCAACTTGAGGTGATTCCAAGCCAGGACTCTTGTAAGTGAAAATCTTGTTATCGAGCACCTGTATGCTGATGCATGTGTGCATGTATGTATGTATGTATGTATGTATGTATGTATGTATGTATGTATGTATGTATGTATGTATCTATGNCCACGCTTGCATTTGTTGATGAAGCTAGACAGTTTCATCATTTTATGAAGGCTCGCGCATCAGTTATCTGAAACAATTGCTATTGACAATGGTGTGAAATGTAGAGACCATTTTGCCCCAACTCTGTTTTAATTGTATTTGGCTGCGGTCCTGTGGTATGCTTTTCATGACTGTGACAAAGGAGACTTTTTCCGATTTAGAATAACTGATAAAGTGTTCAACTTGAGGTGATTCCAAGCCAGGACTCTTGTAAGTGAAAATCTTGTTATCGAGCACCTGTATGCTGATGCATGTATGCATGTATGTATGTATGTATGTATGTATGTATCAATCAATTTCCACATAAAAAGAAAATGTATTTTACAATTTTACAGTATAAAAATGGTACAATATGAAATGGAGTGGGTAAAAACGTAGAGATTAAAATAATCTAATTTCAGTAGTAGTTTAAGCATTAAAAGGTCATGGTGATCTGATTACCATAATGGTGCCCTTAGTTGCAAAAGAGGAAAAAAGGAAAAAATGTATTAGTACGCATTGTATAAAGCAGAAATTGGTGAGGCCAAACCATGAATGTGAGAGAGGTTGTTTGGTCTTAGTAGAATTTCCTTTTTTCTCACAGTACTCTCAGTATACTTTGGAAAAAGTTGCATTTTTTGTGTTTAAATAAATTGATATTGTTTGTTGATTTTGAATTTCAATATAGCCATTCCATATTTTTAATCCCAGGACAGATAAGCATTTTTGTTCAGCGTTAGTTTTGGGAAATAGAAGGTTCACTTTAAACTTAGACCTTCATGTTGTTCGGGTCATGCCCATTGGATGAAATTTTTCATCAGTATGAGGTGGAACTGCCCCATTAATTGTTGATCTATTCTGTTCTTTGTGGGGAGTCAGTTTGGAACTTTAAGTTCTGTAGCTTCAACACGTGTTGTGATTTTTTAAGCTAAGGTAGAAGAGGATGTATTTATTCTGAGAAGATTGAATTTTTTAGGCATCTTCCTATTTGACATTAAAAACCATAAGATGTATGCGTAATCAATGTGGGCTTGAATAAAAGCATTAAAAACAATTTACGAAGTGAGTCATGTACAAAACTTTGTTTTCTCAATAGCAGTTTCAGTTTGTTTTTGTTGCCATTGATTCCCCAGAGAGACTTCCATCCCTAATACAACCAAGTTATGTGACCATTGAGTGCTTCTTAATTTTTATTTCACCTCTCCTGATGTTAAGCTTTTTTCGGTTTTTGCTTTTTTTCCGGCAAAAAAAAAGGGGGATTTAGTTGTTTCTTCTCCAAAATGAATGCTTGGCTTGTTTTCCAAAAACCAATCATACAGCGAATTAAAGTTTCTATTCAAGTTGGTATCTGTGCTCAGTGTCTTTGGCTCTAAACATTAAGCAGAAATATTCTATGTATAGAACAGGTCATAGAACTGTCTATGGCATATCATTGACGTATAGAAGGAAAATGAGAGAGCTAAGAATTGGCCGCTGAGGAACACCACATGATAAATTACCCATGTTTTGAATATTCCTTTCCAGAATTACTGATAGAAAAATGATAGGGTCTGGACATAGGATTTAAACCATAAAATTGTGGAGGCACTACATCTGAGACATGACATTTTATCTAAAAAAATTTTATGGTCGGTTGTGTCAAAAGCTTTTGAAGATCAGCCAGAATCATGCCTGTGAACATGCCATCTTCAAATACCTGTTAGATATCATCAGCTATTAATTTTGCTAGAGCAGCAGCACCGTCCTTGAGAAATTACCCTGCAACATTGTCCAATCCTGTTACTTTTGGGGGGCTGATTTCTTCCAAGTGTTTCAAGACATTTTAGATAAAAGTGGGAACTAGTGTAAATGGTTCAGAGAAGTTAAGATATTGGTAGTATATACTCACATTTTCTATTCTATGGAAGGGGGTGGGGGTGGGGCTACCATTTGAGATTTAAAACTAAATTCGAACCTAGATTTGAGAAAAAGACCACAAAGATTTCAGCATTTGTTTTATCATCAAAGCATGGTTTACCCTTGTCACTTAGGCAGATTTTGAAAAGTAAGTCTTTTCCTGATAACGGATTTTTAGACACTTCCATTAGTCTTTTGGTTTTGCTGTATTTTCATTTAGTTTTCCAACGGTAAATGGCTTTTTCTTCTGTTTTATCAAGTTTTGAACACGGTTACTTGCTATCTTGAAGTTTACTTGATCAGAATGGATTTTGGTTCTAAAAATTTTCAGTAGTTTGTCACGAGTTATAATCCTCCTAAGAGCTTCCTGGACCATCCACTCCAGCGAATTCGTTCTAACCCCAATTTCCCTCTCAGGGGTATTTCATTTATAATTTTGGTGATTAGTTTAACAAATGTGAATATGCAGCATTTATATTTACAAGTATCATATTGTTTGGAAACTTGATTGACCAGGTTTATCAAGAAAGACTTGCTTTGTATCATTCTTGAATGTATATATCTTTATTAAAGTATTTTCATAACTTTTGGCGCAGGTAGTCTTTTTAGTGCAATAAATCAGTTGATAATCGGGAAGACCTAAACAAAGAACTCCATATTGAGAAACTTTACATAAAGTCTTTGTAATTATGTTGTCAAATAGGGTGGTGGATTTATCAGTGACACAAGTAGGTGACTTAATGGTTTGCTTTACTCCATATCTTTTTCATCTTTGTCTTTCGGCTATATCCCATTAGGGATCGCCACAGCGGATCAGGCGTCACCAGCCTGTTCTGTTTGTCACATCAGCATCCCTCTCGCCAACAGCTTCCATATGTCTGCCAATCACGCCCTTCCACCTTTTCCTCGGCCTCCCTCTTCACCTTCTACGGGCGACTCTATAGCTCAGTACCCTCCTTCCTAAATAATCAGGATATTTGCTTTACTTCGTGTAGAGAGAGAAAAAAACCCCACAAACTCTTTATATATTTTTAATGCCATTTGATGTAACATTTTTATTGTTTAAATTAATGTTTGGTTCTACAAAGCTGTAAACCTTTTGACTGTCAAAACCTTTTGGTTTTGAAATCGGTAATGTTAGTTTATCTAGAAAACCAGTAGAAAACTCTAACAAGAATTGGTTTTGATTTTGGTAGCTGAATATCAAAGATAATACCGCAATTTCTGATAGACTTTTTCTCTTGGATTGAATAATTCTTTACTTATGTAACAAGCTACTCCTTCACCATCCCTGTTCCTATCAGATCTTTTGATCTCATACGCATATAACCTTATTTCGCCACCCAGAACAGTCTTATCTAGGTTAGTTTCTGAGATCCCAATCACTGTAGCATTGGTTTTTGGGACTATTAGACGAAGTTTACCAATTTTGGTTAAAATACTATTTTTAAGTGGAGAAAACGGAGACCTTTATTTAAATTTGCCAACATATCCGAGTACATTCAATTTTGAATATTTACATTTGGGGTATTCAACTCTTCAGTATTAGGCTCTGTAACTGAGAGATCAGCAGAGGACAGATGTTCAGAGTTGTTTTCTGTTGATTTACCTCTACATTATAAACAAACACGTTACTTCACATTTAGGAACCCCAGAGTAATTATCATAAACTAAATCTAGGAAATTATCACATCTTTCGTGGACCCAAAAGCCACCTTGGTTGCATGGCAATCCTTTCCTCGCTTCAGGGAAGACCAGGGTGGAAAGGAATATTACCTGGGAGTATCAACAGGAACCAGAAAAACAGTCTGACTTTTGCATTTCAGTTGTATTAAAAACAATAAATAGAATGACTTAGATGTGAAAGTTTTAGCAGGGTTACTTCTGGTTTTTCCATTTTTTATTTTCCATTTTAATTTCTCCATATTCTGCAGATGTTCATGCAGCAACCCTTTAATTTAGAAGATCCAGCGGTCTTTAACTCCGTAATTCCTTGGTCATGTGTTGAGGTGTCAAGAGAAAGGCATAAAAGTCGCAGTTCAGGGTCAAAGAGGTCGGCTAAGCTTTTGCAGGAAAAGGTACTAAAGATTTTTTTGAATGAGTAACGAAAACCTTAATACCCTAAAATATGTATGTAACAAAGTCGAAAAAAGGTGAACAAAATTTCGATGCCTGTGTTTATTCTTGTTCGTTTAAAGTAAGCCTGCTAGTTAATGTAGTCAGGGCTATTGTACAGAAATTGTGGTCTCAGGAGGTTTCTTTTCTCCTGCACTATAAAATGTTTTTCAACAACCAATTATTGTTTAGCCTTACTTTGCTTTTTACACATCGTTGTTTTACATGGCTGCCTGTTTTATTGGTTACTTCCAGTTCATTGTAAAAGTAAGAAATCTTTATTTATTATTTACGTTTGTATTTAGATTTGTTTCTGAGAAAATCTAACAATTCTGAACCTTTTTACTCAAGTCATTTCACCAAAAACATGCATGGTCTTTGTCCAAGCGGAGCGGCATGTAACAGTTGATGAGATGTATTATTGCGGAACAGAGTGACCTGCTTTGTTCCTAGTTTTATTACAGATAAACCTCACTTATGTTGTTCGCGAAAAACAGCAGGGTATGAATAGCTAGAAGAGAAAAATAAAACAGGATGCTCAAACTCATCAACTACCGTCGTGGATCATTACCCACCAGCTTTCTGCTGATGCCCTATGAGACGCCTACTTCATTGCCCAATTCAGCGTCAAATACTGTGTTTGGTTATTCATGTAGGACTCTTTCTATTCCTGGAGAGGAAACCAGTTTGTTAGTGCCCTACCCAATGGACTTGTTTACATAATTTTAACTTTTACTTCGGAGTATCTCATACGACTGTTAACTACATTTAAAATGCTTACGTTAATATTTTTTTCATGGCTTAATAAGGGACTGTATATGTTTAATTTAGCTTTGTTTTCCTGATTTGCTTTCTAAATTTAACCTCCAAAGTTAATTTGAGCTTGGTCGATATTGCCCTGTTATATCATTAATGTTTGATCTTCAGTTGGCAACAAAGAGGGTTAATTCATGTAAGTGATTTGAATTAAGTTCGTTCTAACTACCCTCTTACTTATGGAAGATTTGTAAGTAGTGCATGTAATAGATTTAGTAAGCGACATGGAGTAAGATTTAAAGCTAAATTTTTTATGGCTAATGGTATCTTACCCTTCAAACAAAATTGAATCCCTTTGGAAATCCTGTGGTATTTGATATTAGTATTCGCCCACGGTAATTTTCTTAGTTATGTTTTACTTTGTTAGCTTACACATTTTCTTGATACTACTGAAGTGAAACTTGCAAGGCAGATCGCTCTTAAGTCCGAAGACTTTTTTGGAGCTATGTCATCACAAGATAAATTACAGGATGAAGTTCATGAGACGTGTCAAGATGTGCAAAAGCTGAGGTAAGTAGTTGTACTGTTAATTGACATATGATGATAGAGAAGGTGTTTTAGAGAATGATTATTGCACTTGTTTCCTTTAACGGTTTACCAGTTACGGTTTAAGTCAGATGAAGCAGAGGTGGGGAGGGTGATTTAATTGATCGAAATTATGTAAGCATTGAATGAAGAGAGGAAGAGAGAGAGAGAGAGAGAGAGAGAGAGAGAGAGAGAGAGAGAAAGAGAAAGAGAGAGAAAGAGAAAGAGAGAGAGACACACACAGAGACATAGACAGACAGACAGACAGAGACAATTATCCCAGTAAGCAATTACAGTTGTAAATCACACTAAGCTTGTTGCGTCTTACTTTGTGTCTGTGAATGATATTCTGTTTTTCGGCATCTCAATCAAATTGTATCTTTATTCACTGAAATACTTTTGGGGAAAATTTACAGCGGATGTAGTGCTCTTAATTAAGCCCCCCTCCCCCACCCCGACTCTGTTAGTTATANAAAGAGACAGAGAGACAGAGAAACAAAGAGACAGAGAAAGAGACAGAGAGAGAGAGAGAGAGAGAGAGAGAGAGAGAGAGAGAGAGAGAGAGAGAGAGAGAGAGAGAGAGAGAGAGAGAGAGAGAGAGAGAGAGAGAGAGAGAGAGAGACAGAGAGAGAGAGAGAGAGAGAGAGAGAGAGAGAGAGAGAGAGAGAGAGAGAGAGAGAGAGAGAGAGAGAAAGAGAAAGAGAGAGAAAGAGAGAGAGACACACAGAGACACACACAGACAGACAGACAGACAGACAGACAGACAGAGACAATTATCCCAGTAAGCAATTACAGTTGTAAATCACACTAAGCTTGTTGCGTCTTACTTTGTGTCTGTGAATGATATTCTGTTTTTCGGCATCTCAATCAAATTGTATCTTTATTCACTGAAATACTTTTGGGGAAAATTTACAGCGGATGTAGTGCTCTTAATTATGCCCCCCTCCCCCACCCCGACTCTGTTAGTTATACGAAGATACATTTGATTGTGTTAGCTTCACTGGAATACAGAATATTTCATGCTGAATAGCTTTGAAGCTTGTGTCATGGAATGACTTAAACAATTGCCACTATCAAAGGTAATACTCAACATTAGGTGGCAGAAGGATAGCTGCAACGACATTAAATAATGTCAAAATAAACAGTGTGCCATTTTATAGATAACAAGCCTGGGCAGTCAGGGAAGCTGTCAGACCACCAGCAGGCGATTTTCTGTCTGACGGACAACCTTAATTCAGCGCATATCTTAACTTTTTGTTCTTTTCCCCTCAAATGCTAAATTGATTTATAACTCTCTTTTCACAAAGGTCTATTTGGTGGTGATAATTCTAGTCACAGGTATAAAAGCTTTTTGGTCCATTGTACATAAACCATTTTTGTTGATAAGCGACCCGAAGTACGTATAATCATTAAGGCAAATTTTACTTCGGTTGCCGATATTTATTAATTATTGACTACCCAATACCATAACATGTGCCCTTGCAATATAAATCTTTAAACAGAATCGAGCCATGTGTTGCTGTATCCAGTAACTCCTGATTAATTTGCCGTCCATGTTATTGCCAACAAAGTATCGTCAAAACATTTTTTGATAAGAATAACCCAATTTACTCTTATTGAAAACCTAAGAAAACAAGGAATTGGTGACTTACCTTAATGAAAACATAGTAAGTTGAAGAAATGCGGTATTCAGATAAACCAATACAGACAATGCTCAACGAGCAGATGCGAGGCGCGTGTTTCACAGCTATAGAGAAACAAGAGAGGAACAGGGGTTTAATTATCTTTTGGGTTATTTTTTGTCTAGATTTCAAAGTTAAGTTGTGGAGACTACTTGTTATTGAGCTTTTCGATTATTATCGAACAGCTCTGTGCAGTGTTACCACTTTTATGTTCTTTTTCAGGTTTCATATTTCAAGTTATTTTTTACGTAGTATATTTATTCCACTTAGTTTACACAAGCGTAACATTAAATATCCCGGAGCAGGTATTGAGAAGAGCCAGTCAATCAATAAGCAGTTGCAGTTGTTTCTTACGGCCACTTTGACTCTGTCTACAACAAAATGAATGAAATGTGTCGAAAATTACTTGAGCTTGGATTGATTGTACAAGTTGTTAATGTTGTTGTATTAATTGGAAGACAGTGAGTATTTCTTCGTCATGTGCCATGGGTATTGGGAATCAGGTTTGCAAAATTGTATTTGCTTGTGGTTTTTCCCGTATCCGCCTTGCAATAATAAGAGCTCTTAATGGTTTTACTATTTAACCATAATAACACTAGACGACGGGAAGGACACAACCCACATTAGTTTTCAATGTCTTCACGATGTACTTAAATGTGCACTCCTCTGATATAAATTCACCTTATCCTGTCAATCTCAATTCAGATGTACCTGGCACATTAAATAATTAGTCCCAGTACCTTTCTTTAGACAGGATAAGAGAGGTCAGGTCCACACCACATGACTAAGTGAGGAACGTAATCAATGTAATTTGATAACCTTCTATTTGCACTTGGATTTGATCCATCCCCAGTAGCCCTGAAGCCCCCTATGTTCCAAGGGACTCAATCAACGGCTTTATTTCATTTCTCTGTTTTTGTTTTCATAACCATTGAAAAATTACAGGCTATTAGCCCATTTAGGCGCCACATCGCATTGGATATTCAGCGACCTGTAGCGATGGTCTTTTCTGCATACCATTGCCATAATTTCATGATTTTGCCCCAAATAATACGTCTTTAACGGAAAATTTCATCCACTTCGCATTTTAAAACAATAATTACCACCAGACTCTGGCAGCTCCATGGACATAATTTTGCCGTACCGCCAAAAAGCATCGGCCTAGGTCTACCCATCCTAGTTGACCTTTGATTATTAGTAGTATATACATTGCTTGAGTGCAGGCCAAATAACAGATGCCGCAGCCCGTCTTTGTGAGTACGTTGCTGCCTTGTTTACGGCGGCACTGCCTGTCAAACTACACTATATATTTCCCACTTATCTTCAGTTCAATTAATTTATTGTTTTGATTACTTTATGGCGTTCTTGTCATACTTCTATTCCCTTTTTTGTTCTTGGGCCTGCAAGGCATAGCAACTCCAAATTGCAAATTCGGAAAATACTGGTATAAGCATAAAGTAAGGTTACACAACAGTCACTTTTCTCTCTCATCCAGCTGCCAGGGTTTAAACTGTCAAGTGCTTTTAACTGTTTGTAAATATTTTTCGGTTAAAACATATTGCATTTGTGGATAAAGAAGCTGCCGTAAGAATGGTCTCACTGAGTATCTTTCGATCCCTGCAACACCAAAGGGTAGCTCACGACGTTTCGACCTCGTTGGATGACATATTTTTTAACCTGATACAGACCTAGCCGAGATACACAGTGAAGTAGAATACAGTTTTACTGGGTTTTTAATCCCCCAGACATTTCTTTTATTCTTAAATGACTGGTAGGAAATTTACTGAAAAGGTACGAGACAGCTACCGTCTACTACATATTTTCCTAAGGCGATCAAGAAGGTGTTTGAGAGTTAAGATTAGCGTATTAAGGATGGAAAGATCGAAAAATAGCTTTAGAAACGCAAAGAGTAATATACTTTTTCAATGCTGTTACAGCGACAAAGTTTTGATGCTCCCAATTATTTAATATAATTGGAAGCATCATGTCTCTCCGAGGTTATATTAACTCGGTTTACACTATGTTTGAAAACACTGTGTTACTTTTGTCAGTCTTCATATTACTTTGCCACCACTAACTACATACTATAAAGTACGCAAACAATTAACATTTTGAAAAAGTAATTCTTGCAGTTTCTGACAAACTGGAAACACCAGTCTTACGGGTTAGAAATAATACTTTCTTATTCCATACAGACACAATTTGGCTAGAATTTTTAGTTATACTACTAGTTTTTTAGACATAAGAAATTATACTGCTTTCAACGACCAGCAATTCCTTACTACAGCATACTTTTGGGTCTCACGTTACTTTTTCAATGACATACAGCCTGCCGTAACGTATATAATAACTGCGTATTTATTTATTTATTATTTATTTTTTTTAAATTTATTTATTTGTAGTGTCAAATAAATAGTTAAAATTCTAAAACGCTGTTTGTTGTACTATTGCACTCAACCGTACCTGCCATGCTTTGTCAGCAAAGGTTTTTCACTATCTGCGTAATTGCGTTACGGGAGAGTTTGACCCAGGAAATTAAATGCCAGCAACTTGTAATAATTTTTTTCTTGATATTTTTTGTATTTCAGAGGACAAGTGGAAGACATACGTGCAAAGATTGTCAAATCTCCATATAATATTATGCGTCTTTTCAGAATGAAAACACGATATATGGTGCTATATAACAAGGTAGATATTTACGCATATATTCATAAATGCATATATATATATATATATAAAAACTGTAAAATGCCCTTGGTTGGAAAATATACATAACTTAACCAACTAAGAATGGTTTTCATTTTTTATACATCAATTTCAGGCGTCTTTATTAGCTTTGGGGGTTGGCATATAGATTTTCCGGGTCAAATGTTGTTGAAGCACGCCTTAACGCAAATCTTTTTGTTTTGCTTTCTTTGTAGCTAAAACTGATGGCAACAATTCACCAAACACAATCAACAATTCAACTCCTTTTAGCTACATCTGGATTTGTAAGTGCATTAGACTTGATAGCTGCAACCCAAGATGTTCTTGAGCAAGAGCTACTAGGAGTACAATCTTTCAGGTAATGTTGTGCCCTGATGCCAGCTTTTGATATATGTTTACCGGAATTTTAGTAGTTTTACGTTCAGTCTTTTCTTCCCTTCATAGAACAGATGGAGGGAGCAAGTCTAGAAAGCATGAAATATACTGTTTCTTTCTGTAGTGGTGCTATCTATTTTTACCAGAAATGGAAACAAAAGTTCGATTAACGATCTCTTTGACCCTTGACCTTATGGGCTTTTTCTTGTGATAACTTCAACCCGGTACCATTTTGGACTGAACAGTATTGCTTGAGCTTCTTTTATTCAAGTTGTTTGGTTCAACAATAAAAGACCTCTCAACGTCGCCATTCATCTCCATGTCTGGATGTGTTTATTTACTTACACCATTTACATTTTAGGACTGCTTAGTATAGCACGAGTTTCCTTCATTTATATTGCTTGGTTGAACATCAAAAGACCTCCTGACGTCGGCACCCATCTGTATGCCTGAATGTGTTTATTTATACCGGTGCAAACGTAGCCCGAGTTTGTTTTTATAACTTGGTGGTTGGCGAACAAAAGTAGTTATGCTCTTTACTTGCTATGATTTTGCTATTTTAGCAAAGCAGTAAAGAGAATTTTAATACGAACCATCTTACCTGGGCGTCTTTTGATACTTGTTACAAGAAGTGACACGCGTCATTTCAGGATCTTACCTGGTAAGATAGTTCTTCTCTTACTCTTTTTTAGCTACAATTTGAAATCCTGCGGCCATATTTTATATTTTCCGTTTTTTACCAAAGCACTTTGTGTATCTGAATAACGGTACAGCCAATTGAGACAACCTATTTGTTAAGGATTTTTTCTCTATGTTACTTTAATAGACACCTTGGTTCTCAGTTATCCGAAATGCACAATGTCATCGTACGGATGATGGAGACAGACTTTGTTGACACTGCAATCATAAATTTGAATGCTGCGAACGAAACATGTGAAAGGCTTGCTGGATTAATAGATGAAGTAAGTAGGAGAATGATTGAACCTCAACATTTTGACATTGGATTCATTTAAAATCAACTCCATTCACTTTTGATGTCTTTAGTTACATTTCAGTTTCAGTAATGTTACTTTTTTACACTGGGATTCCCCACAACAACCCCAGTTATAACAGGTCGGAATGACCGCGTCCAAAATTATTGTGAACATTCAAAACATAAGAAGGGGGAAGTGAACGAAGAAAGGCCCTTCGAGATATTTTGTTTATTCCTGAAGTTTATGTGTATAGCATGAAATTTTGATTACATGTAATACTTAAATAGCAACAAGAAGTTTTCTTATTTATACTCTGTTTACTGTAAGTATACGACAGAGTGTGAAATTTTGAAAGACAATTGTATATTTATGTGATATAGTGTGCTTTGATATTTTACGTATTTTCTTGTAATATATCTGGAGGGATACGCGATGTGCACTATGTTTATAATTTGTCCTTACGATGTAGAACATATCAATGAGAGAGAATTAGATAAATGTAGCATAGATTAGGAGCAAAAAGCGAGAGCAATTTGACTTATATATTAAACTACTTTTAGAGTGCTTTGCCTTTAACATATTTTTGTAAAACATTCGGAAGCTATCACTTTTTGAGCCAATCAATATCCTGCCCCTGGCTTTCATAAATTTTGTCACACTTACAATATACGAGGCCTTTTGAAAAATGTTTACCGGAGTCTTGCTCTTTCAAATATTTTCTACCGACGTTGGATTTGCAAAGAGATTGGCTGTTACAATTGATTGTTAGCCACGTGCATCACAGAACTTGTCCACTAAATGTGAATCCTCTCCGGCAAAGCGACCAGATCTTGGATTTTCTTGCTGTGGAATACTTCATCGTGGACGTGTATGCTCATAATCTTAGTCTATATTTGGCCTAAATGAGCCTCATGCCTCATACCCATATGGCACAGCAGCAACATTTTTCTTACCAACAGTAGTTTTCTACACTGATGCATAGTATGATTGTATATTCATTTGTTTGCTACAGGTTTTACCCATTCTTTTCTTTGAACAATATCTGAACTTTAGCTGAATAGAAGTTTGCCCATATTCTTCATTCAACAGTAACAAAAATTTAAGCTAATGTCTTATTTAAGCAAAGATATACTGACTTCCTTTGATGGTAGCTTAACCCACCCCAAAACAGTACTTTGATGCAAATATTTAAGGCTACTTTAGGTGCATTCCGACATCCTATTTGTCTCCTCTGCATGTTACCTTTAGGATCGTCTTGTATCAGCACTCCGAGGCCTTTTACAGCAGAGAAGGTTTAATTTCCTTCAGAGTTACAAGGATTCGGCGTACGGATTAATTAAATCATCAATTAAGCAAGTAAGTGTACAGTTTGCTGTGCATATTTTCAGATATTGTAAAACAGAGACTTACTGATAAGCTTACATATTATAAACCAGAGAATTACTCAACGCCTGCAGCAATTTTTTTTTATTGATTAGGGTAGAGAAAAACAACCAGAATATACATTTAAACACAGATAAGTATATTTTAATGCCTAGCTTAGCATTAGGAAGCAGCGAAATGTTTGCTCTTTGGTATAATTAATAAAACATCCTGCACTGTTCGTTTTCCCGTGTCGACGTTTAGCTAGAAAGTGACAACAATAGCCTCAGTGACGCAATGTTCAAATTGTTCATTGTATAGTTCGTTTTCAGGCTTCAGGTAAATATGACGTGCTATTAAACATGAATATTACTACTCTATGATTACACCTGTGTACAAAGCATAATACAAAAGTGGCAAAGGCCAGTCTTACCCTGTGAAACGTAACAATACAGATAGTTGAATAAACCTATATTTATTAGTATCAGTGATATTATAAAGCATTATGCACACTATAGATCGTTGAATAGACCTATACTATATTAGTATGAGTGATATTATAAAGCATTATGCACAATATAGATAGTTGAATAGACCTATACTATATTAGTATGAGTGATATTATAAAGCATTATGCACAGGGTAACCACAAAGCAAAAGCCGTTAAATAGGAGAACGGGATTATAGCTTAGGATTTTTGTTGAGTGATCTGGATGTATTTATGAAGCATAATCCGTTGTTAGTGTGGGTGTTTTATTTTTTTTAGTTTTATGTAATGTTGACATGCTATCTTAAATAAAGAACATAAAATAAATATCAAAGTTTCTTGCAAAACAAGGCTGGTGTTCAAAGTAACCTACCGGGATACTTAAGTCGTATAACAATACAACTTGTTACTAACTAACGAACATTCGTTTCAGTACACTGTACTAATTATGCACAATTTTTTGTGGTTATTAATTTTCACATCAATTTCCGCTACATATTGTACAAAAATCAACTCTTCCTTCGTGTTATCTGGCCGTTTA
This sequence comes from Morbakka virulenta, assembly GCA_003991215.1. Taxonomy (NCBI): domain Eukaryota; kingdom Metazoa; phylum Cnidaria; class Cubozoa; order Carybdeida; family Carukiidae; genus Morbakka; species Morbakka virulenta. Next base: position 2,234,665 of record RDPX01000083.1, read on the forward strand.
TTCAGAACAGTGCACAAGTTACTTGCTAAAAAAACCCAAAGTTGAATGAAAACAGCAGTAATGTCATAAGAGTTTCTTCTTTCTTTCAATTGCTTAACGTTGCCTACAGGTGGTGTGCCACCCAGATTATAAGCAGCATTATATACTGATATAGCTATAAGAAAGTTGACATTGGGGATGTAATAATATCAGAATATCTCGGGGCAATGGACATTGACACTGGGTTTCTTAGGATCACCCACTAGTATTTGTGGGAACCACTGGTCATTGCTGTGGGAGAGCTGGCTAGTGAATTGTGCTTCCCCATTTAACTGCTTTTTGGGTGTCATTTCAAAGAAGACAACTGAAGATGTATCATTGCTTGGCATAATTCTCCACCGCCTTAAAGAACTGTGTAACTTTAAAAGACAGTCCAGTAGCAATGCATTCTCCCAAACGCCAGAACGACGCAATTGTTATGGGGGAAAATATAGTGTTCGGGACGATCTGGTAGCTTCTGGCGTAAATCTTTTATCCAGCGTGCTTAGCATATGCAAAAATCACAGGTTATCCGCTTCCAGTACTAGTATGGCATTTCAACAGTAAAATTTTAGTTTGGAGAATGTAAGGGATAGGTTTGCTTCCTGAATCAGAAATGACTAATTGGAGATGAAGACTTTATAGTTTTCTTTAGCACTGGCAAGCGCTAGTTCCTTACCTTACCCTACCCTACCTCACTTTACCCTACCCTACCTTATCCTACCTTACCTTACCTTATCCTACCTTATCCTACCTTACCTTACCTTATCCTACCTTACCCTACCTTACCTTACCTTACTTTACCTTACCTTGCCTTATAGTGCATTGACAAGAAGTAGAATACTCGACAGAGGCGACAGTTCTTTTTTATGTTGTGACCTGTTTGTGTTCCCTGGTATATTTTGGGCGTAATCTCGCGTTATCTCGCGTTATATCTTTGATTTTACCATTTACGGTTTCCTTTCGGGTCTCATTTTCTCAAAAGTGTTCTCATATCTGAAAATTAACACTCCGAAAATTGACACGAGGATTGTGTGAAGAGTATTAAAAGAGATTTTTGGACAGAAGGCAATACACTAGAAGCATTCAGAGCACATTTTACACCTGACAGAAACTTGGGAAACATTTTGAGTACTATTTTTTTGTAATATTGACACATGTGGATTTTTTTTAATTGTTAAGAGCAGTAGCGGTTTTAAACCCACTATGTATATGAAACTGTAATGGAAAGATAGGTAATAAACAAAAAAAATAACTAAGCAAAGAGATAAGACTTCACCTTGGACTCGAACCGAGGAAAGTACCCAGAAGCTAAACAGTTCCTGAATCTCCCCGTACGAGGAAAGAAACTTCATCACAGGGAGATTTATTATATCGTCGAGCAATAACTACACAAATATGAAGACGTTGAGAGTACCTAGTCATACGAAATGCAACAGACTGAGCTGGAACGAGTGAAGAAAGCGCACTGGAGCACTCCCCATGATAATACTCGTAGAAAATTTTAAGACAAGCAACATTTCTTCGATTAAACACAAGGTTGAAGGGCTGCAGCAAGATTTAGACCTATTAAGTTACAAACACGTCTACAAACTCTATCAGAAACATCAAGATTATGTGAAGGATCACTTGCGCAGATTTGACTGTAGTACTCCATTAAGGTACAGACGACAGATTTTCAGAGATTTAAAAAATGACCGCATTCGTAAGGTACTCTCTCGTGCAATCATAAGAACTAGCCTTGGGTTTATGATGATATAATTCAAAATTATATTAGTTTGGGAAGGAAATACTATTGGCATTAAGAGAAGAAACGGGAACAATAAATCCATTCCGTAGCTTCGTAGGTACCATTTGAAGCAGATGTTGCCCGTGAAGTTGTATGTAGCTTCTCTAGGTCTGCCACTTCGATTAGAATGAGTAGAAGTGGTCATGTAATAAACATTGAAGATGTCAGAAACGGAGATGTTAATTGATTATGACATTGGTTCAATAACTGAGCAAGCAGAAGTAGATTGGTACCAAAAAGGGAAGGAATTGACCTGAAGAAGAGAGAGTCTAAAACATATTTACGGCTCAATCTTAGACTTCAACTTTTGTAGTCTAGCAGCTGGAAAATCCTTTCGAGCATAGATAACAAGACCACGAATATGACTTGTGATGTCTGGCCAAACCAAAGGTAAATAGGCATTAATGTGAAGATAACTGATTGTTAAAATTTCATTGAGATATGTCTCACGAAGCGCCAAAATATGAAGGAAACTAGACTGAAAAATAGCTTTCACATAAGAATTGGATACACAGCATAGGGATTCCAAGTCTCATTAAACTGTAGGACTAACTAAGACAAAATACAAAGGATTATTAATTTCTTTCAAAATGTAAATTTTTAGTCACCATCACGCAAAATTTAGCTGCAGTGCTTTCATGTGCACATTTTGAATATTGCAGTTATTGAGTCATCATGTCATTTATTTTTGTAGACATTCCAGTCAGAGGTAGCCCAACAAGCCATAGAAGGAGAGAGTGAAAGGTTAGAACATTTACTTGAAACAAATTACTATTAGAGATATCAAGTTTTTTTGTAACATTTTGATGCAGTAACTTGGAAAATTCCGTGTGGAGTCTTTTCAAAGTAAGAGAACCTTGGCAATTAAAATCACAAACCAGATGCAGTTTGGGCGGAAAGAAAATATTATGAAGTTAAAATTAATATTATCACAGAGTTCAAAGACCTCGGCGTGTATTGATACCCACTTCGTCTTTTTCCCCCCATTATTCTTGGAGGAATTTTTCAGATGTATTTTAGTCGTAAATATGAAGCATGTGGAAGCACAAGAAGTCAAGCGAGCATCCCTGCAGAGGGGATCTATATGATACGGTCAGTAAAGAAATATAATCGATAACAAGTCCAAATTCGAAATTTACTTGTGAGTTCGTGTAGAAATGTCTGAATGTCTTTGACGAGGTAAAATGTTGTCTTATTTTGATACACCACGAGTAAATTAGTAATAATGAAAAGCTTGCTTGAATTGCAGGAATCAAAAGGGAACGTATCAGTAGATTTAATTGATTGGGCAGTGTTTATCATGGATTTTCTATAAAATTATCTAGGGGTTATGGAAATATAATATTTTGATACGGTTTCCTTGATGATGTTGGTTGGTTTTTCACTGTTCTTGAATCAGTGCTGTGTATGGTGTCGACAGTTGATGAATTGGCAGGACCTACTGGTAGCACGACGCATGTTTTTATATCCTTTAGATGCTATTTGTTTAAATTTCTAATTTCCGGCCTTCAATTATTTATCCGTATGCACTCTGTTTCCTAATTGATCACCTCTTTGGTAAAAAGATCCTCTGTACCAACATTTTTATAAAGGTGTCGCTACACGAATTAAAGCCTCCTCACAGTCAAGCACACATTTCTCTACTCTTAGCTTTGATCGTCTCCACTTTTGAACCTTTTTGACAAAAACCCCTTTACTTGAATAACAATCAGGGAATATTATTACACAACCACAGCGGAAACCGGTCCTAATAAAGGAAATTCATATGAATAGGGAATTCCCTAAGTAAGCGCCCTCTGTTTAATATCTGGTTCAAGATATGTACCCTGGGAGGGCAGGGTCTGAACGAAGAAGTACGATTGGTACATGTTTATTGTTAAAATACTTTTTTTATTTAAAAATGAACAGCCAAAAAAACCAACAAAGTAAAGGAAAAGTGAAGGTATTTTATTTCAGATATTGAAAATGTAAACTGAGGCATGTGTTTTAAGAAAGTAACTCAGTTTGTATTTAACCCGTTTTATACACATCTATATTTTAATAATCCACTAAGTAAATTCTTCTATAAAGTTATAAATTTTTTTTGTTCGTATATTGGGACGTTTTGATGCTTTATGATAATTATTATCATTACAGTAATACTAACTTTACATTTACCTTAGTCGATTAGAAGCGACGTTTAAAGTACTTTCTGTAGTCTTATTTTTACGTCTGCCCATTGAATCGGCTTGGTAAGTCTGCTGTGACATTGTTAACATCCGGCAATATTGTTGATCATGTCAATTATATGCCCTTATTTATTTGTACGTATTTAATATTGATTAGTGTGTTTTCATCATACCTATTGTGTTTATTAGAGTCATCTTCAGCGTTATCAACATAATCATCATTACCATTATCATTTCATTATCTTTTGTTATTTAAAGACCGCAGAAACACTGTGGACAAATTTTCTTTCAAAGCCCAATTTTCTTCCAGCACAGAGGGTCTCAAGCTGTACCCCAGCATCATTTACGATCATGCCAGTGAAGGCTAGATCACGTTAGTAATTACTGTGTACCGGTTTACAATGCCCCGCGTAAGTCAGCGTAACTGAATTTAACAACGAAAAGAAACCTATTTCTTGGAGTTTCATGTGGTGACGTATTATTTTCTAAGAATTTCAGTAGCCCCTGTGACTTTTATTTAATATATTCTCACAACATTTTCTACCACTGCAAATTTGTATCAGATGTCATGTGACCCAAACGGTAGACTATTGTTTCATACACATTTAAACGCATAGAGACCTCCTGTCTAAAACTACAATAGCTAAAATAGAATTTTTTTTTTCTCCAATATTTCATTGCTTTTCAGATAAACTACGATGTATTGAAATGTTCGTTCTAATTTGAATTTCATTGATTAATGCTTAAGGCTAATTTTTTATAACCATTTACTAACACGTTACTGAAGAGAACATTAAATATTCCCAAATATACCTCTGTCAATCAAATATTTAATGAAATTTCAATACGATATTTTTACTAGCAAGTATATAAATGGAGTGGAGTGTAATATCTTATTGTTTGTAACCCGCCCCCCTTTATTTTCTCATGTATGACTCGATTCTGATATTGCCTTTGGCTTTAGCAATGAATTACGTGAGGCACTGAGATCTCTTTCACATCAAGCTTGGTTAGATTTACTCAGGACCACATTTGATGGGGCTTTGAAGATATTACACCAGATGAAGGTGAGTAGTGCAAATTGCCTTTTCACTGGCATTATATAGTAAGTAACAAGTCTCACAAGATGCTATGATAAATGCATTTTTCCGAGACAGGTCATCTCTTCACAACTTGCGGTCTGTGAAGGAATGGAACTCCTATTATAAAGGTTAGTCTATTATACAGATAGGCATGGTGTTTCTTTTGTATCAGCAAATTATTGTATAGGAATATTATGATAATACTGAATGAGAAAGTTTTGAATTATGAAAAAAAGTAATTGGAAATCGTAAGTTGCACTGAGCTAGGTTCAAACCAGCACCTTTGGCTTTCGTGGTCCTTTGGTCTATCAGCTGAATCGTTGGTGCTGATTTTCTAAACAGGCCTACGTTCAAACCCAACCTTTCACATGATTGGTCTACTCTTTTCTAGGCCCCTATTGTTGGACACCCGATCTGAAGCTACAAATTTAGAACTGAATCTGTCGCAGAATGATACCTTCCTCCAAGCAGATCCTAACAAAGAGGGCAAGGAAAATTTGGACTGAATTATTGATATATTATTATAAGAAAACCATTCTTTTAATTAACAACAAGCTTATATCTGGTTCCTTTTATTAGTTTTTGCTGGACCTAAGACTGGAATAGGAAAGCTATATGTGGTCAGCTGACCACCGACTTTGGTTCCCATGTGGTGTTCGTGGTGATTATGTTGGCAGAGAGTTTTTCTACTAAGGTTAAGCAGAAATCACTGCTGAATGTGATGGTTCAAAATGTTTTATCAGGCAGTGTGTGGGTTGGAGTAATACCGATGTTTTCCCCTGACTCACTGAAATTCATAGTTTTCAGCAACTTACCAGCGGTTCCTGCGGTACCAGCAATGTTAAAATTTTAATGTCTTGCGGTGTTTCCTTCGATGGTTATGTGTTGCAGTGAGAATATATCTCATTCTCGTGGATGGATCTCCAGCACACTGATGCTTCGCCTCTGTGATTTTGTATTCAAAATTGATTGATTATTCAAAATGGTATTTAATGCACTCTGTGGGAAAAATGTGGGAAATTAACTGAAGAAACCGAGAAGGAGATCAAGGTTAAAGCCATGTGTGATCATAAAATTATATTAGATTTTTACGACTGTAAGAATGTGCTTGTATCCCACAAGGGAAAATACAAGTGGAAAAAATTGAATGCATTTATTAAGCAACAGAGCTCTTATTTCGTAATCAGTGTAACGGCTGGTTGTAATTAAACTTTTCCAGGAAGTCCTGGTGAATGAGCTGAATAAATGAAATGTATTTATTGAAAACATTTCTAACTGGAATACTACTATTTTGATTCTTGATCCTTTTTGTTTACAGCTTATTCACGATACTATTTTGAGTATTGTAATGGAATATTCAAAAGGTTTACTCTCAAATCAGCCAGAGAGGGACACGGAAATGGACCAGGAGTAAGACGTAACTCTTTTTTTTTTCATGCCAGTGTGTTTGTTTCCTTCAAATTGTACATTTTATTTTGCTATTCCTATAAGTAGAAGTTGAATTCGTTGTTGTTGTTGTTTGTATGGGTGGCTCTATGAGCCCGCGTCAAGATCCAAAATAGACCTCGCGAACGCGACCACATTCTGAGGGCTGGAAGCCAGCCAGCTCATCTTCCCAGAGTGGCATCCGAAGATTTTCATACGGTACTCATCCTTGGCGTGTCATCTAACCAGCCAGTGTTCAATGTCTTCTTGCTCTTCTCCGCGTTTTGGGCAAGCTGGGTTGGTCGTGTTAGGGGATAAATGATGTCGGTAACTAGCGAATGCTGGGTTGTGGCCTGATCGAAGTCTTGCTAGGAGGATGCGATCTTCTAATGTTTTCAGTTCCTCGTCAACCTTATGCTGGAGATACCCGAGAATATATTTCCATTAGAAAATCCTCGGGTGCCACACCAGGAGTCAAAGATCCACATCGACTGTGTTGCCCATGTTTACGAAGACGTTCGTCCGAACTGTATTTGTACAGTTCACCCCTCTCCAACGTGAAGGCTGTCTTCTTTGAGGGACAGTTGAATTCGTAATTTTCTGCTGCTTTCACTTTTCATAGAGAATGAGTGTGTTTATTTGGCATGGTTATCACTATTATTGGGGACTGATGTGCAGCCTATGGAAAAGATTATTAATGTTCTTCACTTGAACTAGAACTTAGTATTTACTTCAGTAGGCTTTTAATGGAAGAGAAAGCATTTACAATCTTTGTGGGATATAACTGTGTGATTATTATATTTTCTCAATTCATCTTTCATAGTTTGAAATGCTTTAGATTATTGTGTTTCGTCAGATGGCGTCAAGATAAAAGTTTTACTTCAAAGCACCATGATTAATAAAAAGGAATAGCAGAAAAGCTACTTATGGGGAAAAATTGAACAAACCAAGTTTAAACTGCAATGAGCATAAGTACTCTTACCTTTAAATAATATTATCTGGACCCCTAGTGCTTAACAGTTAGATGGAAGTAAGTTAAAACCAGTTGGGACGAAGACATAGAAAAGCTGAAATTAGAAATACGTTGGAAAATTGGAGATAACTTTACCAATTAAGTAACTTAAGCGAGATTATCGAGGTGAAAATTTGGAATATATGGATATCAGTAAATAGCTGTTGAACCTTACACAGAATATGACAGCTGTATTCACGGGTTAATTAATTTAGTCTTTTTGAAGCACGAAAGTATTTGGCAAAGAAAGTATGGTTTAGAATAGGGTCTAGAATGGTAAGGTAGTAGCAAGTAAAGATGTGTTGAAAGGGTGAGAAACATGAGGTGGCCGAGCTAGAGTGTTTCGTTTAGTGCACAACAAAGAAGAGCCTTAGATAAATATATAATACAGGAGGGGATAATGAAAGGTGTAAATGAAATGAGTGTTAAGGTGGCCGGCTCACTATGTAAAGTCAAATTTGTGGTACAAATAATTGGGATGCAATGAATTTAAATGGAAGGAAACAGTTTCGCTATGACCTCTGTAAGAGGATAAGCAGAATTGTTATGGTGAACTAAGAACATTTTAAATTGTTGATGTGGCCATGATAAGGGCTTGTAGAACTGTAGACTACTTCCATATAATGATTCATTTTATTGAGAAATGTTACATACTTAAGCAGTTGAAAAAGTTGCATGCCCTTTTAAGAAAGTAAGCGTTGTTTGCAAGGGGTAAGCTGCTAATTTGTCACCATTGGGCGCACTTTTGGAGTAGACTGTTGTTGGGGTTAGGGTGATGTATGATTTTAATTGTTAAAAAGGGTGGACGATTAGGTGAAAATTCGGTATAAGGTTTTCAATATGAAAATTTGACCGACAATTACTGCTATGCTTTGGTGTCACCATGCCAAAAGTAAGAAATGTTAAGATGTGCCTATGGGCATTAAGCCGGTTCTTTGCCCGTCAATTATTAGCTTTTATTAGAAGAAATAGGTGCGAACAGTAAAGTGATAGGAAGACAATATTACCTTGGTTCATGTTTTAGATATACAAGTGTTTACGATTCTGTACAAACCCACTGATCAAAACAGAGCACTCAGGGAGTACTGGTGTAAAATGGAGCAGGTGAGCTCGGAGAATCCATAATAAGTTTTACTTTTACGGAACTTTTATTCCCTCGATTCTCCGAGATTTTACTTTTGCTATTGCCCTTTTCCCCAATATTCTTAATACATTTAAATTATTCGATTTACTTTATTCCTCACGCTCCAATGAAGTCCCACAGAAGGACATCGTCATTTACCAGGAACTTGGAAAAAGGACGCTAAAAGCAAATAAAAATAGACAACTTTACTTTCCGCCTATATTACTGTGAAAAAAGCAGCCCTGTGTTAATTTGTTGATAACCTGCCTCTGACATCGTTGAATTGATTGTCCAAGACAAATAACATTTGGTGGGTACAACTGTTTTATATTTTCTTTACTCCAAGAAGCTTTCATAGTATAGGCAGCGAATATACTGCAAATCTTAACTTTTGAAATAGGGGTAAAATTTGTAATCAGATGCTATAAACTAATCTAATTGCTTGATTTCAGCTCTCAAACGTTTCTGCATCCGTAGTTATAGTACTTAACCGTTTAATTAAAGTTTATTGCGAGGATGATAATGCTGATAGTGATAGTATCCTGATGATCTCTCTTGAAAACAGTTGACGGACTGCACCTTTTAATATTTCATTGGCTTTTTTTTTCTGCAGAAAGAAAACTTGTTTAAGTTCATCGGAATGTAATCAACTTAAGACGGAAAGTAAAGAACTTTTATGGTCAGCCTGTGAAATGGCGCAGATACGATGTTCAAAAATTATTGGTGCCAGATGCAAGGTATGTAAAACTATAATCACACGGAGGACTAAACTTGTTCTTTGTACCTGTAAATTTTTGTGTCGACAGAGATTTTATGGATTTCTTCTGCAGCTTTATAAAACCCATTGCATTGCATTTATCAAAGAGCATTTTATTCAGGGGTACCTTGTACAATGGTAGATTGTTTTTAAATAAGCGCATGTGACTCTTAATCGGTCATTTGCGATCCACACATTGCAAACATTAAATAGAGAAGCAATAATTAGTAAATAGATTAGTTCAATCCACTTGAAACTTGCTTTGAACTTTAACAGTATTTTGACTGGGAAATTACAATGTTAAAGAAACATATTGTTCAAGAAAAGTGACATGGGCTTTTAGAAGTATCCAAACTTTAGATAAGAAATGGTCAATATTAGAAGAGATCATTGCAAAATCAGTTTGTGAAACAAGACCCCAAAAACACAAAAATATTAGAAGAAAAGTGAAGGGACAGAGACTTTCAGAGTTGATAAACAAGAATAACAGAGTAGAATATGGAAAACGAGGTAATTCGGAAATAAATGCAGTAAACCTGAACAGCCTTGGGTCAGTAGCTCCCCATCCCCTAGAAACCCAAAATTTGCGTAGCGACAATGCTAACTTGTAGTTGTACAAGCAACGTAACAACGAAAAACATGCTCTGTAGGTGTTTGCATAAAATCAAAAGATCTAAGATCATCATGAAAAGACAAGTCTTGAGAGAGCTAGTCTGTGGATATTGGGCAATTGTATAAAAATAACAGATCAAAGGCAACACAAGTTAACAAGAACTCTGAAGAACCACTGAGTATGGAAGCTGACAAAAAACAATTAACAATAAGAAAATTATATAATGGAGATAAGGAAGATATGGGATTGTAGAAGAGTGAAAAATATGTGTGCACCGGACTGGATTCGAACCAGTGCTAATGGCTATCATCGCTTTATTTTCTGCCATCTGAGCTATCAGCTCTCGTTCTTAACAAGGTCATTTTTGCAGCCGTATCTTTCAATCAGGTGTGTCATTCATTCCCCCTGTTCTTATCTTTGGACATCTCATACCAATCAGGCTTACAAGGCTGAGCCTCCCATGGAACGACAATTTCTCGTCCAAGGTCAGGTCAACTGGCCCAACTTACATGGAGCCCAAGGAAATTGTGAAACTATTATTATATAGATGAAGTGGATTTGGAATTGTAGAAAGGTGAAAAAGTTTAGTAACAAACAGCAACTATATAGATACATAAATACCAGCATATTAGAAGGAGTGTAGCTATAAAGATGACACTGCCTTGGTATAAGGAAGTGAAAGTTTTCAAGCAGTTTTGTTTACCATAGTACTAGAGAGTGATTAATAAGACAGCCTGAACGCTAGGAAAACCGTAGTCGGAAACGCGCCCCCTCCCGCTCCAAAATATCCGTGGTATCGGCAGAAAAGCACTCTATTTTCTCTTTTAAACGCCCCGTTTTTTGAAATTTTTTTTTATTTTTAAGGAGGCGTTTATTGGAGGGGGGCGTTAATTGGAGAGGGGCATTTATTTAAAAAATAAATATTTTATCGTATCATAATCTTTTCCCCCACAGAAATCACAAATCATAAATCATAAGTTACAAATCATTAATTTCAACAAACTCATCTTCGGCCTCATTCTGGTCCATAAGGTTGAATTCATGATTTTCTTCTTCGACGTCTGAGTCAGTTGCCTCGAACGGATTTTTATCTAGAATGTCGGCATCTTTTGAACACTGAAATTGTTCATTAAGAGCTGTTGAACCTGAGGCACAAGGTTGTCCCTTTTTAAAACAATGAATCATATCGTCCTCACTGCCATGGTTTTTCAAGTTTAATCCACAACTTTTAAATGACTTGGTTATGAGCCTTTCATCCAAAACGACCCCATGTCTCCAAAATTCAGGTAACAACAAATTCTCTTGGCGCAGCTTTTATGTTGCCAGCTTTGGTATACTCATGGAAACCAGATGCTAGCCATTCATCATAAAGTTCCATTATGTGGCTCTTGAATGGTTTGTTCCAACAAACCTCTGGGGCTTGAATGTATTTTGTGCATCCTCCAGGAACAAGGGCGTCGTCTGTTTTCATTTCTTTCAACAGCTTTTTGACGTCGTCTGTCATGTGAGCTTGAAAAGTGTCCTAGGATAACAGTCGCTTTTGAAAAGTAAACATTCCTACGATCTTTCTTAAGTATACAAGAACGAGTTCTTCATTCATCCAACCCTTCAGCGAATTTGCCACTGCACAACGACTTTTAAATCGATCATTGAGAGCTGCAGACTCTCGCTTGACATCTTTAAAAACTATAAAGGGTTTCATTTTTGTACCATCACCTTTCTCGGTCAAGCAAACACTTACACGTACTTTTTCGTGACCAGTTGATTTGAGGGCTACTTCTTTTGCACCAGTTGTGTTGATGGTTGTGTTACCAATCATGCCCGCCCAAAAAGTTGTCTCATCCATTGCTATTATACAACTCGGTGCATAGTTAGTCTTCATTGATAATCTTCGCACATGAATAACATAGCTAACAAGCTTACTAATAAGATGGGACAGATCTTTTTGAGAAATAGTGGTCCTCCTTCACAAAGACAGGTTATTACGTCGCAAAGACTTAACGAAGCAACCATTACTAGCAACAAAACTCGCCTTTAAGTCTTCTTTGTCACCACATCTTTCATCAAAGATTGCTTTAGCCTTGAACATTATGAGCTTTCTGGAAACGCGAAGCATATTTTCTCTTCGTTGATAAATCCAGTTAAGAACTTCCTCTTCTAGTTCATTGTCTGTAAGCTTACGTCCCCCACCTACAAGTCTGAATAGTTTTCCTTTCATATTGGCTACTTTCTCTTCATTGTTGACCCATTTGCGAACTCTTTTGCGGTCAATACTAAACTTTTTCGCTGCAGAATGAAGAGGATTTTTCCTTGCGTACATGATGACCTTTCCTTTAAATTCCATGCTGTATTTTTTCTTTGTTCACCCTTGTGAGAAATTGCTTGAGTTGATAATTCCGCTTGATTGTTCATCTTGCTTTTGTAAAACTGCAGCATGTAATGTTCCAGATTTGTTTAGAAGTCACGTTTTCTTTTCGTACAATGCATTGGTTTAACTCGTTGATCGGAATGATGATTCGAATTTTCGAATTTCACAAAACGTGTCTTTTAGATGCAATGCAATGGTTTCACTCTTTCTTTAATTTGCAAGACTTACAAGACAGAAATGGCAAGAGCTGTAGAGAAAGGTAATTTTCAACTGTACCACAGGGTAGTATTTCAAAGTATTATTAGGGGTCACCATGTTTATAAAAGTATTTGGACGCCATGTGTTGGAGAAACTCTCGTAGCCCATCGAGATGATCGATCCGAAGCACTAGAGTATGATAAGTTTGCCATTGGGATATATAAAAATAACGAGGAAGAAAAGGAAGAATTGCTTGGCTCCTATAGAAAGTTCAAGTCTGATGCACCATTTTCTGAATGAAAACCTCGGCAACCAAATAGCAGTCAAAGTTACGGGCAAACGGAAACGGGAGATGGGTTTAGTGGTGCCTGCAAAATTTGCAGCTCTAACCAAAAACAAGAAAATAGCAATGGTGCTAGATGAAGAAATTTGCAAAAGAAAAGCGAGATATAAATTTTGCTCAGAATTGAAGCACCAGAAAAAAAAGGTGGTATCGGATGTTTCCGGTGTATAATTAACGTATTATCATAGAAGAGAAAACCGCAGACAATAAAAGCTTTGTGTTTTATTTGACTTCAACATCATAACTGTCTATTTTTTTATTAAACGCCCCCTTTAAGCTCTTTAGGGAGGGGCGTTTATTAGAGAGGGGCGATTAAAAAATATTTTTAATTTTAGACGGGGCGTTTATTGGAGAGGGGCGTTTAATAGAGAAAATACAGCAATTTGAAATATCAGAGATATTTTTAAAGAGAATGTTGAAAAAGCAGTGAACAACAAAGAAGAGAAACGTGAAAGTATTGGAGGAAGCGTAACTTTAATTTGCAAAAGCAAGGGGATTGAGGAACATTCATTGTATAGAGTATGAGACCAGGGAGATTGGAAGATGGAGAAGGCAAGGAAGGCTACGTTGCAGAAGAATCAAGGAAGACAATATGTAGAGATACTGAATAGTCCATCAGTCTGGCAGAAGGAAAGTGGAACAACAAGACTTTAAAAGTGGAGAGCTGTTGTCGTCAACTCCTGTTTGACACGGCATTTACCACAGCTTATGTCAACCTTAAATTGCAACTGTTTTATTTTCTATTTTTGACAGATTGTGCAGATGTTTTTTGTAATAATTTTTTACATCGAAGCTGTTGTTGATGTAAAGCAATTGTGCTCCAGTGACCAACTGATAGAACACCGTGCGCGGCTTTCCTGGTTTTAAGCCATGCCACAAGAACTGCACTTACTTGTTGGCCTCTTAGATTAAGTTAAGAGAAAGAAGAACTTAGCAACGGAAAGAAGTTGCCATAAAGTGTTGTCCAGCAGCATAAAACTCTTGGTACTGAAGTGATTTCTGGCTTGCCAAGGATAAAACTCATAATAAAAATTTAATAACATTACAGAAACCAGAATTTATGCTTTCGTTGAAATATAGTTTTGATAAAGGCACACATTCTATATTGGTCCTATCCTAGTTTTCTGCTTTCCAGAAAGGTAAAGGGTAGGTTTTAGCAGTGAAAAGTGAATGTCGAGTGTAAATGTCAGTATGAATTTTTTTTATGTTATCGGAAGTGGGTTTTTTTCTCTCCATGCAGGATGGGACCTTGGACCAACTCACATCGACAGAGTTTGTAAGTCTTGCTAGGTTAGTAGAAGGTTTCGTTTCCGACTGTGAGGAAATCTGTGGGAAACAGAGTCATAATTTACGCGGAACGTTGCTCTCACAAGCTAAGAAATTTGTGGAAAAATTTCATGAAGAACGAAAACATAAATTAGAGTGAGTTTTCCTCTCGTATTTTTTGAAGACAGATAAGTACACCACTTTGTTTTATTTTAATGACGTTATTTGTTTCTTTAATATTGAAACATTGTGTAATGTTGTAGATTGCCAGCAGAGATCCCTTCGATGGTTAAAATATCAAATGTTTCTAGACATATATTTGTTGTTTTTTGGTTTTGACGTTATTTTCCCCATTAACTGGGCTCAAAGGTTGCCCTTCAGAGAAACTTTGCTGTGGCAGTGAAGTGTTCTTAGGCCGGATGCCCTTCCTAACACCAACCAATGACTTTTTCTTCTATTAAGTTCCAAAGTCTTTTTGCCCGCTCGGGAAATCGAACCCTTGGCTACAGTGCAACTGCACTAACCATTAAGCCACCGCTCTATTTTGTATTTAAAAGGTGTGAACATTGACATGTGAAACCTAGTATTTACATCGACTTTAAATGAAAATATAAGTCAAACATATTTTAGTCACTTAAATAGAAAAAAAAGAAGAAAAGAAGCCGTTCCTGTTTATCTCTGCGAAATGTTTGAATGTTTGACTAAATCAATAAAATTACCAATTTCTATACTTGGAAATTTGTAAGGAATACGGTAAAAATTGTTTTTCTTTTTCATTCAATCGTATTTATTAAAAAGACAATTAGCTTAAATATAACGTTTTGGATACCGCAGCGATAAACTAAGGCAGCTTTTTATCTACATATCCTAAATATTATAATGACGCTGATGAAACAACACCAAGAATTATGATAACGACCCTGTAACAACGTACTAAATAAATGACCCATTTTCGTACCCTGGCACCTAACAATAATACTTTTTCTGTGATGCGCCAGTTCACGAGTCTATAGTGGCTTATGCAGTATTATAGTGTTGGCCATAGTGACGCTGATGAAACGACACCAAGAATTATGATAACGACCCTGTAACAACGTACTAAGTACATGACCCATTTGCGTGCCCTGGAACCTAACAATAATACTTTTTCTATGATGCACCAGTCCACGAGCTTATAGTGGCTGATGCATTATTACAGATAGTGATTATTCTTGTGGACAAATTTAGGGTAAAGTTTATTAGTCAACTCTGTACGTTCTGTAATTTGATTTATACGTTTTCCTATGAATTCTTTATTGCTGCTTATTGGGAAGTACTTATCCTCCTTTTTGTATAACGTAGAGTTTATAACGGCAAAAAATGATACAGCACTACTTACGTTCCATTAACAGCCTTATCCTTGAGAATGAGCGGTGGAAGCAAGCAGATGTTCCTGTGGAACTTCAAAGCCTTGTCGACCAAATATGTGATGGTAAGTAGTGAGGCGAGATAGTGCCCCATGTATAAACAATGTAGGGTAAGAGGATGCTACACTGAGGTAATGTGTATTCACTATGGTTTGGCCTACGGCAAACTTTAATCCTTGTCTGTCCGACTGATTACCTTGAGTAGAAATTCAATGTGGCAAAAGTAGGAAGAATTGGTCATAACCTCTTAATGAAACAAAACATTTAATTGATTTTGAAAGGTTTTGTAGATGGAGGAGTGACTTCTTTGCCTGTAAGCATTGTTGATTATTCTCATATATTCATGGCGTTTCTGGCTTCTCTAAAAGTATAAAAAAATTTTAAAGATTTTTTTTTGCAATCTTACAAGTGTGGAAGATAGTGTACATGCACCCACTAGTAATTTTCTTTCTTTACCATGCACATGAGATATAAAATTTACAGGAGATATTTGGTAATATATACAATAGCTCTGATAAGACTTTCGATTTTTATTATTGCCTTTGACAAGAGTGGTGGTCAGGAAAATGACGATTGTGATCATAATAATAATGATGATGATTTTAGTTATGATGCTGTAAAAAAAGTGAAAAATATACAACATCTTCACAACGTATTTAGTAGACTAGCGCATAAACGGACGTGCTGTGGGTCAATGTTTTTTCTGGTAGATATTGGAATTTTATGGTGAAGGAATTAAATTGCAGCTACTAACGCCAATTTGTTAAACTACCGTAAATACTGAAGCTAAAGAGCCAAATGGTATTGGTTGAGTTGAGTTTCGTCGTGACTGAAATACGTGTAGAACTGCATTTGTTAAAATGTGGGAATAATGAAGATCAGACCGGATGTCTGTCTACATTCTAATTAGTCTTGATCACAATTTGTTTTTTGTTGACTTGGATGAAAATGGGTCTTGTAATGTATATTGCATCGAAATATTTTCTAATGAATCGAAGTAGACGTAGTTCTTTTTTTAAAAGAAAAGTTCTTATTGGTTTTTTATTTCCCTTAGTGTTCTGGACACTGCATGGGGTTTACTTTTGGTCGAATCATCTGCTGAATTATGTGTTTGCAAAGATTTCTCCGTAGTGTCTGACAAGCTGACTAATAGTAAAGTATTTAAAACGGTCTTATAATGTAGTTTTGCCAAGTACAGCAATAATTTTTGTCTCCCACTATCATTAGGTATGGATGAAGGGCTAACATTACCAAATATCACATCAAAAGGTATGTTTTTTGTTTAAGAACCTGGTTCGGGGCATTGTCAAACTTTCTGGCCTTTATGTAGTAATATTAAACGCTTGGTTTTTGACAGGTTTTTCTATAATTGTAGTTGAATATCAAGTCAACTAACGATTACTCATGGTATTCGGGTTCAAAGCTATATTAATAAAACAAGTACTGGAGAACTTTAGTGGATATAAATATGATTTAGTTGGGCTTTTTGTTACAAGATGATAGGTATTTCATGGCCCTGTTCCAGTCTGCACAAGTCTATTGAAGGTTTTCCTAGCATTGACCTTGCCAACAGTTTACAAGAAAGTGATAGCGCCGTGACCAATGAAGCTCAAGTTTAGGCCGTCGACATGGAACAGGAGCAATGGAATGACATCAATGCAGGCAATGGATATATCTGATCCCAATTATTCTCCTATAATCAAAGTAACTATGGGAGGTGCGATCTCATCCCTGATTCAATTGTACTGTGTATATTTGTGTATATTTTTGAAAAATATATATGGTTATTTACATAAATAAACATTAGAATGTCTAATAACGTAACAGACGCACCATTTTATTTAGTTATTTATTTCTGCAAAAGTTCTTTAAATCAAAAAAATTATTCTGTGATGTATTTCGATAACCCGAATGACCGTAATCATAATCATTGCGGCACAAATAGCACCATCCTTGTTTCAAAGTGAAAGATATTCTGAGCATAACATTACTTTAAGGATTCAATGAGCAACATTGCTTCATAATATTTTCTTGAATGTAGTAAAGCGCGCTTTTTGACGTTTTGATATGATTAGTGCAAACGTTTGATTTCATCCGCACCAAAATTGAATCAGGAGCGTAAATTATTAATCGTGAACCATAATTGAGGGTGAACAACGTATCATCGATTATCTAAATTCTGGGTTTATTCGACAACTTTATCCGAAGAGTTAAGATCAAGTAGTTCGTATAATCGAGGATGTACAGCAGTGTACCTTTATTTATTGGAGAAAATGTTTGCTTGAAATATGTGTACACATTTCATATCGTTTACCCGTAATTGAATTGAAATTAAGTTAGATTACGTTAATGCTATTGACAGGCATTGCGTTTGACATTAATTTTAATGATAACTCGAGTCGACTTGCTAATGTAGCTGAAAACCACGTTAGCAAGTCCAGTCGATTTGAAGCTCCACAGTTTAAAAGTAAGATCGTTATAGACTAGTTAACTTTTTTCATAGTTTTTTCATTTTATGATTTGAAAATTACCCTTTACTTCATTTTCAGAAAAGAGCCCCAAAAAGCATCTGTTCGTGAAAAAACAGCAGTTTGCAGTGGTAGGGTAAGAATCCAACGAGAGAATAGAATTTATTTTAATTTTTATACTTAATTAAATGTGTAAATATTGAATTGGTGTATTATCCTGGACAAATATTGGTGAGTAATAGTAATAAAAATAGGAACGTTTTATTTTATATCTATACATGAACAATTAGAGACCTCACTAGTTATAATAGTTTGCATCGGCTTGCAAGAGTAACTACATGTATTTCAGTAACGAAAGTATTAAAATGGTAACACTTAAGGGTTTGACCATGGTTGGTTTCTATAACAGGATATTTATTATGTAGTTCGAATGATTATACTGGCAAGTTTGGTGCAAAGAAAACGCTTATGTTTGTTATCGATGTTGAAACCACTGCACATTTTACTGAAAGTGATACAAGATTGACCAAGTGTACTTAAATAGCTAATGGAGAAATTTACGAAAACAACTCTCGAAAAGCCGAAATGTAAATCACGAATGAAAAGACACTATTTTTCATATTTGCGATTAGCATTTTTATCCCGGTTTGTTTCATACCGCACAGTCAAGTCAAGTATGTATAACTATTTTTGAGGAGTAACTAAGAGCAAATCATGTCGCACGGAATCTCCAGTCATAATACATGGCGAATCGTAGGAATAACACAGACATCGGCGTAAATGGTACATTCTTGCAGAGACTGAAGAGCTCCTGGTAAAAAATTTTAATGCTAAGTTGTGTCTCCAAGTATAACGACCTTTCTTAAGGAACGTATTCAATGCTGTGTACAGAAGAGACGTGTCTTAATGGTTTGTGCAACTGTACCATAACCAATAATTCCGGGTTCGATTCCCCGAGCGGGCGACTTTAAAACTTCACAAAAGAAAGACCCATTGGTTGGCGTCAGGAAGGACATCCGGCCAAGAAATTCCTCACTGCCAAACCCAAGTCCCTGTGAAGGGCACCGTCTGAGCCCCAGTTACTAGGGAAAAATGACGTTAAAACCAAAATATCACTGGTGTGTACAGTTGCAACAACAGAGATACAATACTCTCCCCCAATAACGAACACACTTACGGGAAAATTGAGATGTTCGTTATTTGGGGGGACCATATTTTTATGTACTTTCTTTTTCTTTCTTCTCTGCTTTACTTGTGTCAAACACATCATTGAAAACATCACACAAAAAGTACTTTACAATTGTAACGAGCAAATATAGTTCATGTTGTGAAATAAACAAAGAGATCGAACAGGATACAGTAGGCCTAATCACTATAGGTAAAAAAACTAGGGAATCGAATGCTTGTGTCATAAAGAGTTGCTTAAGCACTACAACATAGAGAAAGATTCCTCATTTCTTCAAAAAGTCAGTTATTCGCAGCTGCTTTTGTGGAACGATAGTGGCAGCGGCTTCGATCATGTGCCTGGCTTGAAATAGCACAGCCAAGAGTTCAGTGTTGCCCCTGGAGGAAGCGTACTCAACGCATTTTGAGATACAGGCTGCTGCCTCAATCCTCGTTGGTGGTGGTGAAGTGGTATCGGGATCGTCATCCCCATCACTTGGGGTGTTCGTACTGGACGATAGTTCCGTTCTTGTATCCTGCAAAGCTTCAGACACCTCAAGACCATCATCCATGCCACAATATTCCTCCATGGTGATGTTCTCTTGGACCAGCAGCGCTTGCTGTCCATCAGTTAGAGNGGTGGTAGAAATCGCAGGTTGATGTTTGATAGTTGTATGTCAGGATGTGCTGCACAGTTATCTACAAAAAGCAGGATGTTTCGTGACTGTAATCTCATTGAGTTGTTTATCTTCTGGAGCCACTCTGTAAACAAATCTCCCGCCATCCAAGCTTTTTTATTTGCAGCATATTTTACTGGAAGGGTTCCTTCCCAACCACGAAAGCAGTGCGGCCTCTGGCTTTTTGCCTATTATTAATGGTGTTAGTTTCTTACCCAATGCTGAACAACATAAGAGGACTGTTATCCTCTCTTAAGCTTTTTTGCCTCTGTACTCTTTTCTTTCTTCTCTGTTAGTGACCTGGTTGGCAATGCACGGTAGAAAAGGCCAAACTGTATCGCTCAAACTGTAACCTTCACAGATAAAAGGTAGCCTCTTCTTCCAGTCCTCTATCACCTCATTGTTTACGTCAGCAGCTTCCCCTACGAGTACGGTTAGGCGCACGTTGTGGCGACACTGCCACTTATACAACCAGCCATTGGAGGCAGTGAAGTTCTCATATCCCATTTCTGTTGCTATATTTTTTGCTTGCTCTTGGACAAGCTTTCCTGACACTGGAATATTGTTGGCTCTGGCTTTACGGAAGCAGTGCCAAACGGCATCATTTACATCATCGTATGCAGCCTTCCTTTTCTTAAGCTGCTTCTGTCCTGCCCTTCCCTCTCCGGTCTCCCATATACGTAAAATATCAGCTCGGCTGCTCAAGACACCTTAAATGTGTGTCTTTCCTACTTTGAATCTAACACTTAAATCCTTCAGAGTGAGTTCTGGGCTTTCTTCCTTTAATCTGATAACTAAACCTTTTTCATCTAACGTTAAACACTTACGCTTCGACATTTTCACTGCAATTGAACGTATCAGTCGATTCATCTAATAAAACTGTATTATCACAGGAAACGAGCACTGTTTCTACAGCGGAGTGGAGACATCGTTAATGCAACATGCGCACTGTAAGAAACACCCACTCAGTCTACAAATGTTTTGTTTCGATTGTTAGCTTTGCGAATAAATGGACGTATCATTATTATCATTAGTACCTGTCATTATTGTTGTCTCGCACCTTTTTTAACTCAAACTGACAGGAACAATACACAGTTACAATTATCCAAGTGATACAGCTACCGTTATTTGGAGGGAAATTTCACTTAGGGGCACGATTTTGTGTTCGTTGTTCGGATTACGCGGGGATCGTTATTCGGAGGGACGCTTTAATGAAATATACAAGGAAAAAGTTGGGGGCATAGAAAATCGCTCGTTATAGGGAGGGAACCGCTATTGGGGGGGATCGCTATTGGGAAGGAGTACTGTAGTAATAATAAAAATAAATGCCCTAGGTATGGCGTAAAACTGTGTCAGGTTGTGGAGTTTCGACAGGGGAGAATGAGGTTACCCTTTGCCACAACTACCTCCAGGTTAACTTTGAGCACGAAATATCTAGTTGGCATCCGACGGGAGCTAGTCTGGCCCTTGGTTAAATGAGACTCTTTAGCCTCAGTTGGGAAGTGTTCTAGGGATGATGTCTCAATAAAACCACGGGTGTGTAACCTAAAAGCTGCCACCCTCTTTTGAGTGAAATATAATGAGTCGAAATAGTGGAAATTCATACCACATCGATCGTCGCGTGTATTACCAAGGGTCGCGTACCTCATTGCCGAACCGGGCAAATAGGGCAATAAAAGAGTTAAAAAAGAGAAAGAAATCAATTGAATGTCGAAGAAAATAACCAGGTTATATATTCAACAGCAAATGTAGTCACCAACGAAATGGGAACAAAAACAGCAAATGGATTTGTCAGTAACAACGACGATCTCGTTCCGGTTCAGTTTTCACGGACGTCGGGTCGGCGCGACCACCTCGTCAACATGACCACCTGGGGCTGGTCCCGTCGGTGGTCGCGTTATTGGGGTTCCACTGTATATCGAATGGCGCAAAGTCGGTCTGGTTGGCGAAATTTGTGTTAAGGGCCACGGCAGATCTTGAGATGATCTTTCCGTTTGATGATGATGATGATTAAAAACAAATGGCATTCGAAAATATTGATAGCAACTCTGATTTTTTCTAATTTATGTTTAGCATATATCCAATAGCTCTGTTCTAATATCTTGTCATGGTCAAAGGATGTAGGTAAAGGCTCCTCGCTATTGACATGATTAATCTTATTCCTTAAAAGTTTACGTACGTATCGGGTTTCATTGAAAAAGTTACTGTTGTTTGCCATTTTGAAATATTTCAAAAAGGATTTTAAGTATTTTAAAATTGTAATTACGATATTTTTGTACCAATTCACTTGTTTCGCCATTGTTTTGGATGCAGCTACATTCATTTTCAAAGTATCACTTTATTGTTGAGAGCTGTTTATACGCTTCCGCAAGGAAATTGGAAATTCCCTTCAGTGGTAGATTTGCTTGGAAAAATGTTTTTGCATTCGGTTTTCGGAAGTTTAATGCCTTTATTTACCTTTACATCAGGAGAATTACTTATGTTCTCGCAGTCATTTTTTCTCCAGAGATATAGCTGTTTGAATTTATTACACCATACAAGGGGCTGATAAAAAAGTTCTCAGACAATTTCCTTAACTCCAATAGAAAACGTGCTGCGGTGGTTATTTATGTTTGAGCATGCTTGTCAGGGTGTAATGTAGGAGATCGCATCGTCGTTGACGTTGCATAGCAGCAACCCGATTACGCAATTCCTCCAGATAGGTAAACCGTGCGGGGTAACCCAAGTGGCAATTTTTGCAGATGAATGTGTGATCAAACTCCATTAGAATATCGGCAAGAAACTACCAAAAGTATGCGAAATGTTGCAGAAAGGCTGTGGCTCAGTTTCATTATTGACAAAACGCTTGGGTATAAACTGAAGAGAACGTGTTGTGAATTTCTTGATATTGATTGTGGTACATTTATCTACCCTTATGGTCATGTTGGCCCATTGGCATTTTCGTGGAAAACTGTTTACTGTAAGCTGGTTCTCACTCCCCCTACTAGCAACGAAGGCAGCATCGTCTGCAAACTGAAAGCAGTGCAAAGGGTTAAAAATGCTGTCGTTCTTTTCGCGAGGTGAAAACTCAAATAGTTTGTATTTCTTAGTCTTGCTGTATATAATGACTGTATTAAAATGCATGTTAAAGTGTAGAGGACTAAGACAGTCACCTTCCAGGACCCCACAACGAGCTGTTATGGCTTAAGTTGTGATGTGGTCAGTAATAAATATGTTGTAAAGTAAGTGTAAAGACTATCTATTAAGATTTAATTTTATCAATAATGTGATGGCAAACCAGAACAGAAGTAGAGTTATGGTGAATTTGACGAAAAGCATTTTTTCAGATCCAAAAGAGTAATAACTAACAAGTATTGATTGGTGCGAGCCTTGTATATGATCTGATTCATTATTACAGTATGTTCTGATGAATCTGATGTTCAACATAGTTTTCAACCTTAAGGAATTAGGATCTATATTCTCGTAAACAGTACGTGAGAACCTGCCAGGCATGTGAAACAGGAGAATGTGAAAACATAATTATGTCATAAGGCGACTGGCTTTGCTTATATTTTTAGGATGTAACTTATTGCGGTTTTTGCCCACTTGACCCCTTCTGCTTCTTTTACCAGTAAATGACATAAAAGATTATGGCATAAAGAGATTTGTTGCTCTTTACTTTTTAACTACTTTATAAGTTACCAAATTTGAATAGTTTAACATGAGTGTTTCATTTATTCATTTTTTTGAATAAACTAAACTGCTCAGTTCTCGTTTTAATTTATTTTTTTGTCTCTAATTTTTAGACAGGATAACCACTTGAACTTAATTTAAATGTTGTTATCAATGTAGGCCCTGTTAATTTAAGTACAGAGAATCAGTATGAGTTTAAATAAAGTATGTACAATATATGAATTAAAAATAGTAATGTGTAAATGTCATACCATTGGGAAAAATGTAATAGAAACAAAGATTAATAAGTATGAAAATGGACTTAGATTTGAACATTAAAAACTCGGACTTGAAATAATATTGAGACCAAGAATAACTAAATCACGTCGAAGAGTCTAAAGTATACGAAACCATTTAATTTTCTTGTTTTTAAGTGGGTCTTCATTATGTAGCATAGCACTGGTCAAGAAAAAAGATCTTTTTTGATATGCGGTTCTCACTTTGGGCATTTTTCAAATTATCTGATAGTGAGGTCAACCAGAGGTTTTAGTTGACCTTTTGGGTTAAAACAGTAGATATATGGTGTCATGTTTTGTAGATTTTACCCCTTAGGTAATAGATATTACTCGTGTGTTTCATTTAGCATTACTTGATTATTCTTGCCCTTTTCACACCCTAGAACACTGTTAATTCTCCTGAAAATGGTTGTGGAATACTGTCAATGTGTCGAGGATGTTCCAATGCTGACCACAGAAATTATGGCAAAATTGTTCGAAGTTATGAAGGTAAGCATTTCCAACCCAACGCGATCAGTTTATTTCGGAGTACTTCATAAATTTTCTTGTTTCAGTTTGGGTTCTTTATTCAGTTGAAAGTAACCATGGCTACTAATGGTCCCGCAAATAAAAAATAAACACACCAAAAACAAGAGTTGCGTGGTTACTTTAGTAAGAAAATTACCTCTTGGTGCATCAGCTGCATTAAGAAATTTTTGTTCAGAACATTTTTACTGAAATGTAAAACGACGACGTGAATGGAATGTTGTTGAGACATTAAAACATGGCTTTAACCAATAAAGACCGCAATAAAAATATTTTTTGAAATACCAGGGAACTGTTGGCGACCTTTTGTACAAAAGTGACATAAGAATCGGTTGGAGATTAGGATCAGATTACTCCAGGCTCTTTAAGGGACTGATTGATGGTTTTAAAGCGGTTGATCTTTTGCCTAATCGATCCTGGATGCTTTCTGAAAATTGATTCATGGTTGAGTTGACTTGATTTCGGTTGTGCCTTTAAGATTCTTGAGAAACCAAAAAATCGTATAGCTAAAGCAGCTGGGCATTTTTTGCTCATATTTGTATTGGTATTAAGACTCGTTTAAAAGCCATTTTACAAATTTGATAGGTGGTTCAGCCATTCTCGTAATCAAAGCGGGGCACAGGGTACCTGCTTTAAACCATTTTACACTGTATTTTTCAGGCAACTAGATCTTGCACAATAACACAATTAGGAATTATAACCAGTGATTAGTTCCTCTACCTTATTAATAACAGTACCCATATTTGTATTAAAATAAGCCCAAGGGCCGTCTTTTGAGAGAGAGGGGAGGGCACCAAAATATTAGTATTAATAATATTAAAACCTAAATTGCAAGACGTTTTAATGTAATCTGAAAGAATTTTAAACCCTTGAAATCTAAAAAAATCCGTAGACTAATGCCATTTTGAACTGTTGTGAAATACTTGTAAATCTAAGGAATTACTTAAGGCAACAGAATGGGCAGCATTGTGGCCTTGATAGCAAACTTTTGCTTAGTAGTTGTTAAGTCGTATTTTACGGTTGATTAGCTTTGAAATCTTAGTTAAATACCGTTTTCTTTCGCTTGCCCCATCCCCGGACCTTTTAATGACAGAGGTTACATGTCGCCTCTGTCACCTGGAGTGGAATATCACACCGAATTCTATTTTCTTGAGGCTCAACAATGGAAGTCTAAATAAGCAGTAGGGTTGGGAAGAGGTGTCTCTGTTGCAGTAATATTTTAAAACAAGGAATTTGGTGTAATTTTTGAAATCTTAAAAGGATTCTTAACATCACTTGAACTTTTCTCTGCCCAAGCCTTAATTAATACAGTGATTTTACGAATTCCTTAAAACAATCATTCATGTCACCTAATTAGCGACTTGCATTTCCTCATCATATTCAGCCATTGGTTGGCGTTAGGAAGGGCATCCGGTCATGACATTCATGACTGCCATAACAAAGTCCGTCTGCAGGGCACCATCTGAGCCACAGTTACTGGAGGAAATGACGTTAAAACCAAAATTTGCTCATCATTTCAGTCAAATCATGCGGATACAAGTGTAATAATCTCATAAATGCCCCATTCAACTTGATTATTTTGAAACAAAGCTAAATGTGAATATGAAGGGTCGCAATTTCTTATAATCAAACTTAAGGGAGTTGAAATTAAGTTGGAACGAAATATTTCGGGAAATTAAAGGTGAAAAAAAAATGTTGAAAGTGAAATTATTTGAAAGTAAAAAAAGCTTCCTTTGTTTGTCTTGCCCCAGGTGATCAATTTCTTCCTTCATTATGCCCACTTTCCACCTCAAAGAGGAAATTTTGTCAGTTATTTACTGGTTGATTTTTACCTTTAAAACTATAAATCTATTTCCTATAATAGCTTTCAAGCATTGATGCCACGCTTACAGGAAATTCCTGCTATACGAATTACACAGTATATTTTTTATGAATTCTTGGAGATAGCATACTGGAGATAATTTTTGTGCTTTGATATTGAAAACTCACACTTGATATCCTGCTGTTGCTTTCAACAAGTTTTCAACTGGAATCTGAAGTTTTTCTGTAACCATTACCCAGTAAAGCTAACCTTTCCCTCGCCAATACCATGGATATCCACACCATGGATATCTAAATATCAAATTTGAAATTGACAATTACCGCGTCTGCTGTACGACACTCGTTATTTATTGAACAGTATTACTTTGGTTTATCCACAACTCAGGCCCATTTGATATCATTTATTAACCACATAAAATAATTTGTAACATTTTGCACTTTCCACAAAAAAAGCTAAGATTTTTTAAATTGCGCCTGTGGGGTGTTTTTGTAAACGTTTGTCAGCAGTGTCTATGTTGGTACAGTCACCAGTTATAAATAGAATTCTGTTCTATTTTAATTGCTTCAATGCTGTAAACGTTGCAACGTTCCAACGACCACATTTGATAGTCTTGCTAAATATTAAAACCCACTCAGCTTTGCTGAAACAAACACACAATGGCTACTACCATTTTTGTATAAAACGTCTGCTATTGACCTGGGTCATTCTTTGTTACACTGTCTGTTTTCCAGGACACACAGGCATATTTTGTGATCCACAGTAGGGTTCCTGAGTTTAATTTAGTTATCTGTAACGTATTTCTATGACATTCGCTTTTACGACGTCAACCTATTGGAAATTTAATCCTTTTAAGGGTCCTTCCACTCATTAAACAGTAGTGTTCCCTAAAATTCATCCCCGTACATATTGTAAACGATCGGCTAAGCACTGCTACTCGCTGCTGGTTTAAGTGTTGTGAAATGGGTAGACCATTGTAAAAGAAACAGAACATTCAAGCTCTTCTACTCATTAACTTAAAAGTAATATAACTATTGGTGTTAAGACAAATTTTGATAAGCAAGTGCACATAGCAAGCTAGGTCCAAGTTTTTGTTGATTATAATTCTACCTATTCTTCTATTGCTATGAAATAAACACCACTTCATTGATCGGACGAATTTGATCAGTGACTTTTGCTGAGTCTATTATTTGGTCATCATTGCCAGTGGATACGTGCTCCTGTTGCAGATATACAATGTACGGTTTTTTGTTTTCAAATTAAAGATCAATGCCTATTTTTGCCTTCTAGATATTTAATTCAAGGTCATGCCAGCTTGTTTTAGGAGCTGGAGCCCTGCAGTTAGTAGGTCTTCAGAGAATAACTGCCAAGCATTTAGGTATGTTTGGTTTTTATTATGTGTAAAAAATAGATAATCAACGCATTACCCATCAAAAGATTTAAGAGTTTTAATTATTGTCTATGCCAGGACACAATTAGATTCAAAGAGTATTATATCCCACCACTCTAAGACCATTTCCTATCTTTATCTGACCATCATCAACTTTAATATGAACTAGGCGTGGAAACAAGATTAAATAGCCGGTACATTGACTGTTTGATACCTCATAGTGGATCCGATCTGCCCATTGCCTGATTTTCACTCGCTAACGATATAGTAATGATTACAACGCTACCGACGCACATTAGTCAGTTTTAACAGACGAGTTTATTTGAACAATCATGTATCCCCACGATACCACAGCGACCTTTAAGACATTGATCATCGTTTGGTACACTGCCCCATTATAACAATTAAAGGAGGCTTTACTGCAATGCACGAAGTCGTATTGTGAGTGGCTGAACAAGCTGGAAATAGTAGTGTAGCTCTAGAAAACTACTACTATAACCTTCTTAACTTCCTTATAGTAATAATTATCACCGTCATGATCATTACTTTTATTAGTATCATTACCATTATTATTATTGTTGTTATTATTGTTATTACTGCTAATGTCATATTATTGTTATTGTCAACACATAATATTACATTTCTCTCTTGAAATTACTATAGGTGGAAACTGTTGAAATCGTATAATAATGATAGCTATCAGGTGTTGTCGTTCTCCTTTTAGCCGAGGAATGTCTAAGAGTTTTAGTTTTTTGCACTAAACCATTTGTTGGGAATGTGTTTTTTTTGTTTTTTTTGTTTGTTTTTTATTTTAACAGGACATCTGTGATAACAGTATATATATGTACATAGTATATATATATGATATGACTGTAGATACGTCCTGATAAAAAATTCGTATATATAATAATAATATAATAATATATGTTAAACAGTATCTTTATTCTGTTTTTAGCGCTGGTTGCCCAATGCTTAGAAGTCATCATTGTGCTTATTCCTGTTTTCAAATTGCATTTTGAAATGCGTTTACCTCCCAAACATTACGTTCTTTTATCACAATTTGATAATATATTAAAGGTAAGTTTTTTAATTCATTGTCACTCTTAATTAGGAATTACCATTATTTTGTATTGGTGTGCCTTGATAGGACTAAAAAGTGCCTGTCTTAACCTTTGGGCTTTTAGGGGAATTTTTTACCCTGGTAGGAATTATTATTATTACTATTATTATTCTTTTAATGCTTAATAAGAAACTAAGTCTACCACTTAAATGTTAGCACCAATAAAGTTCAGGATTTTAGATGTTTTGATTGTAAAAGTTATGTTGGTGTTTAGAGATGGAAAAAATTCACGATCAACGAAATTCCTCCCAAATGACAATTCTTTGTTAGCTTTATTTCTGTGGTAAAAGTACCTATGGTAAAAGTAACATTGAAGAGAGTAGGGCACTTGTACTGATTAGTAGTTTTTATTCTTGGAGATAATAACATTGGAATATTGCTGAGACAGGGGAAGAAAAAACTCTTTTTTTAACAAAATTTCTAAGGGAGAAAGTTTACTTCAAAAGTTACAGCCATAAACCCTACACATTTCTATAAATAGAAAGTAAAGTATTTTTGTTTTGCTTATTTAGTTTACTTTTAGATATTATTCGTAAATCTTTCTTGAAAGATTCTTCTATTTTGTCTTACATATTTTAAGGCATTCAACAGTTCTTTTATTAATACTACTGTGGTTTCTACTATTATTTTTTTATTAGTTTGAGTTTTTATACATGGTATATAAATATCTTAGTAAAAAATATACTGCTATTGTTACACGGCAGGCTCAACATTCGTAACAGTTTGTAAACAGGAAAAGAATATACTACAAGAATTATAAATACTAGATTAAAAAAACCCCATTCCATTCATATAAAAATTGAAAACATAACAATGAAAAGCATGCAGTTGACCCCCCAAATTGTTAAATTCTACTTGGTTTCTCAACTTCAGAGAACTACAAAAGAAGGTCACATGGTCAATGAAATTAGCACACGTAAGATATAGGTCACCGTAACTCTTTTTATTTAATCAGTTCAAACCTTACAATATGTACTATAGCATTGATGACTCAGACTAAGGAGCACACTTAATAATGACAGTTGTTTCTACGTAGTCTTGTGCAGTAGCTGCTTAATTCTATAAGGCCCTGCAGCTGCCAAAGACTTGCTTGGGACGTCGGGGATATGTGTGGGTATATATATATATATATATATATATATATATGCTGTTGGTAATTAATAGCCTTCAAGATATTGCATTGTAAGACCAGAATTTCCTAAACGTACTAGTACTGTTTTCTAGGCACAAGTGTTAAATTACCAATGAACAGGGCAAGGTAGAACAGATTTATGCAATTAAAAAGATGGTCCTTAAGAACAGAATATCCGGAAAAATATAGGGAAAAAGAGATGTGTTATGTGTTGTTATGTGATATTGTGTTTAGGGAGAGGATTGAGTAAGGAAAGTTTCAAGTGTAAGAATTGGTGTATAGCGTATAGTATTATAATGAGCTGTTATGGCTTAGACGTATTTGGTCCTTAAACATATCTGATTTCCATTGGATCCTGCTAGGTGGGATTAAGAGCTTAACATTTGTTTTGTAGAGGATACAGTCAAAGTAGCTCCATTTGCTGACAAGTACACAGGTTAACTTGAATTTTAGGAAGGATATGGTCATTTTTAAGAAATGGAGAGTGGGTAGATAGTAGGGTATAGTGATCATGGTGCCTAGAGGTGTGAAAAATCATGATAGAGATAGTTTTAAGTGTCTGGCTTAAAGTAGAGGGAGTTTGTCACAGGGAAACATTGAATATAAGCGTCATGCATATGCAAGGAAATAGGCTGTCATAAGTTGCTCTAGTGAAATTGACAGAAGGGAAAGAGTCCCGAGAGTAGTCCTAATTTCAGTCGTAAAGGGTAGTAATTCTGCCAAGTTGTCGATAAATCCTTTGTGTATGGTAGAAATAGACCTGCCTTTCGTGTTGTACATTTGCTTTTTAAGATAGGATATGAAAAAAGGAAGCAAGATTTATTTTAGCGCTGCTTATATTAGTGGTATCTTCACACTGACTGAAGACGAAACTAATGCAAGTAAGAAGGGCAGCTTAACGAATAAAATTACTAGTAGTTGGCTGACCATTGTTCTTTTAGGAAAAGTATTGTTTCAAAGCAACTAAATCGCCACTCTTATTCCAATTAAATTAAAGATATTTGATATCGCTGGTGAAAAGAAACTAGAGGAGTTAAATGGAAAAGAGGTGAAGACAGAAAGAGCTTGCTAGTTTCTTTGGTTTACGATGGCAAGGAAAGAACGACGCCATTGGTACCAAAGGTGTTCACCAAAGCGCTTAAAATAGTAGTAGACAAATGGTATCTTTATGAACGTGGCCAGCCCAACAACCCTTAATTTTTTTAGGTTATTGGAGCTTGTAACTTCTTACAGTTTACATTGTACTTTACTGCAGTGTAAGGGCCTGAAATTTTTCAAGCAAGCTAATAAAGTACCAGCAAAGTTAATTATTTGAGATTATTCCGTATCCGGAGCCAAAATATTGCCCAGTAAATTCCAATATGCACATGGGATAGAATACTGATCAGTTCTATATTTTATGGTCACACTTGTACTTCTAACCGAATGACATCTACATATCAGATGTAAAAGAACAAAAGCCCTATCCTAAAACTTACCAGTGGGATAGATTTGTGACAAGGTTGTTATAAAATAGCCAAAAAAGAAGAAGCAAATGGCCAGAGAATGGTAAATATTGTAAAATTAGGGGGAGAAAATATATTGTCTGAAGAATATTAGGTTTATGATTCTTGTTGTACTGAAGGTTCGCTTTGACATTTGTTCAGGTACTTGTCAGTCATTCATTATCATCAAATTGAGTGTCACCATTTAAAACATATTGAAAATAACCGTTACAGCATTGTGCTAATTTTATAGTATTATTATTATAATTTTGTTCTTGAAACAGACACTCTCGAACATTACATAGAAAAAATTGAAACCTGACGTTTCCAAATGTATCAAATGCAAATAGAGCTTCTTGGTATATTTTGTCAAATGCCAGTTACATTCATATTTTATATTTCTATCAGGTCAGTATTGGTTTGAATATTTTTTTAACGTTTTTAACTCATCAATTTTTGTTTTCTAGGATTTTGGAAACCACAGACAAGAAATTTTGTGTAAAATTGTCCATTTAATGGAAGAATTATTTACCGATCAATTGAAGCATGTAAGTACAATATTTTGTCCTATTTGGTATTAAAAATAACGAATTTTCTAATTTTGTATGATCTATAGAGTTAAGGTCCGTATATATTGTCAGGATCTTCTATGTATTTTAATTAAGAGTATTATAATTATTTTTTATTTTAATTAAGAGTTTTATTTTCCTACCTTCATTTTTATGGAATAGTATACTTGTTATATTTTGCAACAAACAAAAAATTAGAAGCATTTTAGTGAAAATCTATAGTCATTTTAGGTATACTACATTACCGTGGGACGACCAGGTTGACTGTTCGTTGAGGGTTTGTCAAGGTATCTGTTTCTGATCATTGGACCGTACTGAATTCAATCAAATTTTAAGAGATAAAGAAACAGAACATCCGTTTTGTTATCCCAGTACAATATTGTAAAGTTATAATATTGTACTTTGAAAAGAAGGTAACGTTGGCTAGATAATTGATTTTGATTTTGATTACTTTTGTCGTAATAATTAGTCATTAATCATTAAATCTTCTCTCATAATTGTTGATAATAATGATGATAATAATGATGATAATAATGATGATAATAATAATGATAATGATAATTAATAATAATAATGGCAATGGCGTGGATCGATTACAAAAAAGCGTATTATATGATCCCCCATTCCTGGATAATTGAATGTCTAAGACTGGTAAATGTATCCGAAAACAACATAAAGTTTATTACTGAGTTCATGGGAAAATGGAAGACAGTCTTAATAGCATGTGGTGAAAAGTTATGCGAGCTTGACATCAGGCGAGGTATATTCCTCTCTTGTTTTTCTTAATTTGCATGATGCATCTCTCCAGTATACTAAGAAAGATGGATACTGGATACACCTTACTGACTGTGAAAGTCAACCATTNAATGATAATGATAATTAATAATAATAATGGCAATGGCGTGGATCGATTACAAAAAAGCGTATTATATGATCCCCCATTCCTGGATAATTGAATGTCTAAGACTGGTAAATGTATCCGAAAACAACATAAAGTTTATTACTGAGTTCATGGGAAAATGGAAGACAGTCTTAATAGCATGTGGTGAAAAGTTATGCGAGCTTGACATCAGGCGAGGTATATTCCTCTCTTGTTTTTCTTAATTTGCATGATGCATCTCTCCAGTATACTAAGAAAGATGGATACTGGATACACCTTACTGACTGTGAAAGTCAACCATTTGCTTTTCATGGACGATTTAAAGTTGTTTTCGAAAAACGAAAGTGAGATCGACAGTTTAGTGTCTACTGTACACGCATTTAGCAAAGATATTGGGACGGAATTCGAATTTCAAAAGTGTGGTGTTCTGGTGTTGAAAAGAGGAAAAGTGATTAAAAGTAAGGGGTTAAGATTGACTGATGGTAACATTATAAAAGAAGTTGACCAGAATGGTTACAAATACCTTGGTATTATTGAGTCGGATAAGAGTAGGGAGGATATAGTTAAAGAATCTTTCTGAAAAGAGTACCTTAGGAGGGTTAGATTAATTTTGAAATCAAAATTGCACAGGCGAAATTAGGTAACAGCAATCAACACCTGGGCTGTATCACAAATGCAATACGGTGCAGGTATCATTAATTGGACCAAAAATGAAGTAGAAAAGGTTGATAGGAGGACAAGAAAATTAATGACCGTGCACAAAAGCTTAAATCCAAAAAGTGACGTTGCAAGGTTGTATGTAAAGAGGAAAGAAGGTGGAAGAGGACTGATTAGTGTAGAGAAATGCGTAAGAGCTGAATAAAATAATTTAGCATGGTACGTTTTAAATAGTAGAGAGGAGATGCTGCGGATGGTTAAAAATCAAGGTTCTTTGAAAACAGAAGAATGTAAGGAGCCAGAAGCTTGTACGGGAGAGGGAAAGGTTGAGGTGATAAGGGAGTGGAAGGAGAAAAGACTGCATGGACAGTTCTTAGAAAACAATGGAGTCGCTGATTGGGACAAGACTTGAGGGTGGTTGAATAAGGGAGACCTGAAAAGTACCACTGAGGCGTTGATTTGTAATGCTCAGGAGCAATCACTGAGAACGAACTATTTGAAATACCATATTGAAAAACAGCAGAGTCACCTTTATGCAGCATATGTTTTGAGAGGGGCGAGAGTGTCAGCCATGTCGCAGGTGAGTGTTCCAAGTTAGCACAGAGAGAATATAAAAGGAGTCATGAAATTGTGGCAAGATATGTCTATTGGCAAGCTAGCTCGTATGACCTTGCCAGCATTCATAAGGGTTCTAATCATTATCATTATGGTCAATGTTTCACTTCTCGACTTTAGTTCTTAACGTCGGTAAATTAACTTGAAAGCAGGCAGCAACAAGCCACCAGAGGTTTTATGTTTATTTTTCCAGTGCCTTACGAAGACAGTACCTTTCTTAGGATATTTGCTGATCCTATCAATGTGTTTTTTGTACAACTTCCATTTTGATGTTTTCATCGCAATCTATCAAATGTAATTTTAGCTTCTTACTAACCATTCCCAACGCAATTTACGAGTTGTTGTTACACCCGAATTATGTTACTATTGATTCCCTATTGCTTAGGCTATTTGAGTATTGTTATTGTCGAGGTTAATTTGTTTAAGAGAAGTGGGTAAAACACACTGTAGGGAGTGTCTATTCGTTCACTTATTTAATCAGCACATTGCTTACATTCTCTATTGTTTAAACTTGTAACTTAAGGGTAACACGGTACCAAAGAAAGGGCAAATGAGAAATCCCTTTAATAGGTAATGACCAAGCCCAGCTTTTCTGTTATCTATGGAGAGAGTTCAGAGAACACATGGATGTTTATAGTGATTATTTTTTATTCCAATTCTTACTTGTTCAATCACTTTATTATTTTTCCACAAGTGAGCCTTTGTTAGTTAATTTTGCTTCTTTTTTTAATTTCAGTGGGAGGTTAGGCCCCCAATGCCATCAGCAGCAATGCGTGGTATCGTTAAACAAGTGCTGAAGCTAAAGGATTCGTTAGCAACTGTTCTATCAAATGACCAGCTTGAGGTAAGGGCAGCACAATATTTTTATTGTCTTTAGTCATCACGGACGGCGTTCAATACTTCAGTCGTATTTATGATACCTGCTAAAAATCCCTTCCTGCAATTTAGGTATCGCGTAATAATTCATGTCTTAAGAACAGCTAATATTTGTAATCAAAAATCCAAGCTCTTGAAAATTATGGCCAAAGAGTAAATGTTGGAAAGTCGCAAAGAAAATTATTAATTAGTAATTTATTTAGGGTTATAGATTATTTTATGAAATTAATAAATATCACAGGACGTAAAACATATATTTTTTTCTTAATGGAGACGTTCATTGTAAGATTTATAGACCATAGGTAATAGCGCAAGTACTTATTTCTCCATTTTTATTTTCTCTTATTTTATTTCTTATCTCTGTCCAAATTCTTCTTCAGAAAACGAGTGTAAAACATAATAGCTTGCAACTTACAACCGAGAAAATGATTGAGAACAGTACTTACCATCCTATCGATGGTTAAAAAATAAATCAAAACCCTTTCACATAGTATACTTATAACTTACTCGTTACACTTATTGATATAGATTAAAAATAGATCTATCACCTACACCTTTTCAGCTTCATGTCTTCTTACAAGCACTGTAGAACTCTCGCTTTTAAATGGTCAGTTGAACGTTGTTTGTAGAAAAATATGATTAGGCTGATGTGACATTTGCTAGAGATCATATTTGGGTACAGATTTGTTTGCAAAAAATGTTTCCTTTATCTTGCCTTTTTATGAAAATTGTAACGTTTTTTTAAATATATATCATTTGTGGATAAATTGGAAGTGCTTGCAGGGTTATTGAAGTCGGTCATGTTGAGCAGTCACAATAGTTAGGCTGTCAAAAACCTTTTAAAGGCAATCAAAATAATGAAAAAATGTTGTACTTGCTCATTATTTACGATTCTATCGAGAAGGCATTGGCTTAAACCCCACAAAAAATTTTTTGAAAGCATTTTTAGTACCTTTGAACGTCAAAGTATATTAGGAGCAACAAGCGACACGTTTCTTTAGCTCATGCGCTTTTATTAGACTCCCTCAAAACACGTACAGTACAGGTAATACATTATATACAAACAGGCGCGTGACGCACTTACACAATAGTTAGATAGATATACAGACGTTATTCACAGATCGGTGATTTCGTAACAATAGTGGCCCTCACAAATCAGAATGATAAAGTGAAAGAAAAATAAATAATGGTGGCCAATATAGCTGTCGTTTGTTGCTCTGTGGTATCATAGTTCTGCTACAATATACAATAATTAAGACCATGTGGAGAAAGTAAGTGATGTATTGTAAATGCTAAGTTGTGTGTTGATTGAAAACCGTCGGACATGCATACCACACAGGCTTTCGCCAGATGAATGTCGTTCAGGTTTTTTAGTTTTATCGTTATACTTGTCGCATTTAACTACCAATTATATGGCGAAACCTGAGAAAGTTGATGGTTCACACAAGTCAATTTGGACAGTCAAACTTTAAGATATATGGTTTAAATAAGCAGATCTTGAGAACAAGTCGACATTGTTCTTGCAAAACTTTCCCAGGAAAATATGTTGTTTTTTTCTAATTGCGTGAAACCGTTGCGAAAAACTTTAATGTAGGAACTTGCCTTTTAATCATTTCTGACGTAAACTAATGTCAGGCTTAATTTTATTTAGATTTTTGTTTGGTTTTATTTATTTTCGTAGGTAATATTTAGGGATATTAAAAGAGCTTTCAAAAATTGCTTGGCAGAAAAACTGTTTCAGCTTGGCGTACTGAATGATGGCGGGCCACAACAAGGGTAAGCCAAGACTTATTTTTTCAAACTTATTAGTCCTTGCTATTTTTAAATCCCAATCGCTTTGGTCAGCCGGATATTTGTGATCTAAACGTTACGTTTTATTTACAAGTGTTTTTTTAAAAAATAAGACCTGCCTTGACATTAAACTAAATCGAATATCGCTACGTCACAACCGCCACATTTGTTCATTATTTTCCGCTCATTTTGCGTAATTACCAGGTGTACATGGTTAACCTTATCCAAAGTAAGCATAAGTACCTAATTTCAGGATGTTGAGACTTTTAATGGAGACTTGTAGTGGAATGAAGTAATAACCATTATTGTTATCTGTTATGGCGAGAAACAAAAAGACAATCAAAGAACATGATCACTTAAAAAACGGGTATAATGGTCTTTGGAAAATGCGTGTGAAGTGATAAAAAAGGAAGGACGGAAATATTTGTGAGAAGCAGGATAATCTTGACAGCTAAAAATACAATCAAGTGATTGAAATGTTGTTTTTGTCTTTTTCTTTCAGCCAGTTAACTTTATGTATAACATCCTCTTTTCCAAAAGCAATTTCTTGCATATTATGTGCAGTGAGTTTTGTGGGCATTTCTTAAAGTTTTCTTCTTTCCCTACCAGCCAGTTCCTTTCAAAGGAAATTTTTCGTGGTATATTCCACTCCTCTCCTGCTTACTTGTCTCGTGCCACCCAAATACCAAGATGGGCTTACTTTACTTAGATTTTCTTTGAAGTGAACTTGTCATAAAATTGGCGTCGTCACATTTTGTTGGATTAATAATTGAATGCCAGAGATGTAGACTATTGCCCTACTTATTGCGATTGAGTTCAAGTTCAACAGGACTCTCTACCATTAGGATGGTGAAAAGTATTAAAGAATTGGAAGATTTGGTATTTATGTCATGAGGGGTTATTTAACCAAGTAGTTTTTCACCTTTTAGTTCAGAGGGTTATTTTGTATCTCAGTAGTGTATACGATAAGATTGTGGTAATACGCAATGACCTTGATGTGTGTATCATTACGGTAAACAAAAGCTAGATTAGAGCTTATTATATAGTATTTATAGTATATATATATAATACCATATGATAGCTCTAATATTCTTATATTATTGAGCAATGTCGATAGCCAATCGATTCTGGCATATATATATATATATATATATNATGTTGTTTTTGTCTTTTTCTTTCAGCCAGTTAACTTTATGTATAACATCCTCTTTTTCAAAAGCAATTTCTTGCATATTATGTGCAGTGAGTTTTGTGGGCATTTCTTAAAGTTTTCTTCTTTCCCTACCAGCCAGTTCCTTTCAAAGGAAATTTTTCGTGGTATATTCCACTCCTCTCCTGCTTACTTGTCTCGTGCCACCCAAATACCAAGATGGGCTTACTTTACTTAGATTTTCTTTGAAGTGAACTTGTCATAAAATTGGCGTCGTCACATTTTGTTGGATTAATAATTGAATGCCAGAGATGTAGACTATTGCCCTACTTATTGCGATTGAGTTCAAGTTCAACAGGACTCTCTACCATTAGGATGGTGAAAAGTATTAAAGAATTGGAAGATTTGGTATTT
The DNA here is from genome assembly GCA_003991215.1 of Morbakka virulenta. Lineage (NCBI taxonomy): Eukaryota > Metazoa > Cnidaria > Cubozoa > Carybdeida > Carukiidae > Morbakka > Morbakka virulenta. The sequence goes on from RDPX01000083.1 coordinate 2,272,911, forward strand.
ATGTCATGAGGGGTTATTTAACCAAGTAGTTTTTCACCTTTTAGTTCAGAGGGTTATTTTGTATCTCAGTAGTGTATACGATGAGATTGTGGTAATACGCAATGACCTTGATGTGTGTATCATTACGGTAAACAAAAGCTAGATTAGAGCTTATTATATAGTATTTATAGTATATATATATAATACCATATGATAGCTCTAATATTCTTATATTATTGAGCAATGTCGATAGCCAATCGATTCTGGCATATATATATATATATATATATGCACTGTAGCAACTTTTATTTTCGTGTTCCCACGCGTCAGGCTAGAAATGGGCCTGATAAGGGAGACGCAAGTGAAGTGTTAAGCTGCATCTACATACAAATAAATTTATTTATTTTTCAATATTAATGCGTTTCATTTTTAAGGCCAAAACTCCAAGATTTTCAGCAAGCATTACTATTACAGTTCTTTCGCTTTACTGTGAAATTTGCAATCACCCGCATCCTTGCTTTTCATTGTAATCAATAGTAGTATTTTTCCTAAACCAGATCTTTTGAAAGCCCTATTTTTTTCTACCATCAAATCTGATGTGCTATGTAATATTTTCGTTAATGTAGCTGAAAAATACTGAGCAGTTGCCGATTGTCTACATAACCTTACTCATTTCCTTTTTAGCCAAGGTAATGGTGGGCTTCCTTTGGTGTGTTAAATATGGACGCTCATTTTATTTCGTTGGGGTTTTTTTTACATTTTTTAATGTTTAAATTTATAAAAAATTCAATCTAAAGTGTGTTTTTCTTCCATGACAGGCTAGTTATGTCCGACTTGGCGTTTTTTGAAGATACACTAAAGTCTTGCCCAGGGCTCAGCGATAGCAGAAAAACATTTAGCAGTATTTGGACAGTAGTAAGAGAAAAAAGAAAAAAGGTGGAGAACGTTGTTAAAATAAAGCAATAAGTCATTTTGAATTGGAGCTGAGAGGATCATATATTATTTCCACAATATTGATTTGTAGATAGACGATTGGAACAAACCTGCAAAACTTGTTTATTTAGCTAAAATTCTTGTTTTTGCATATTAGCACCTGCACGTATAAAATTATTTTCTTATTAATGTGCTTGCGACCCCTAGAATTATTGGTAGTAGAACTTGTTACAATGGGGAAAGTTGTATTAGATTTTTTATAAAAATTTAACTGTATAGACTTGTAATAAAAATTAATAGATACAAGTTAGGATGAATGCCCCAGAAAAAGACAGCAAGATTACGTGATGCTTGTGTATATTTTGAATTAGTTATTCTTTACTGTCGTTAAAACATACGACCAGTCAAATTTCTATTGCCGTCATCAAAATGTTTGACCCATCCGTTTACCCCTATCTGTTTTCGCTGAGCTTATTTATGTGCTTATTTATAACCACAGAGGTCTTTTTATGGTTTAACACCGTACAAGGCAAAAACCACTAAGTGTATGGGACTGTAATAAAAAAAGGCTAAAAAAGGCTGGGCGAAGTTAAGAATTTAACTTAAAAGCATTCAAGTCGTTTAATGAAGGAAAGAAACTGCATTCACAGAAATATTTATTACGTTTTTATAAGACCTTTATTTTGACCGTACGATGGCCCTTTTTGAAACCAAGATCCTCAAGACTCAAGTCGCTCGTCCGCTGTTGTCATTCGAAACGAAAGAGAGCGAAGCCTCTTCCATGTTTGCCAAATTTTCCAATTTGAATGATAAACCGGTGTTTTTTTCAAGAATGAGGCTAGCATGGACGTTTTTGATCAACTCACGAATTTCTTTGGGTATTTAGCGAGCACTATGTCACTTTCACCACAAAGAAATTTTATTGCGTTCACAGAATCCTGTAAACCATTCATTCATCATTGCCTGGTAAATTTGCTGATATATTTCGTCCTGCTGTTTATTTAACAGTTACTGACTTGAATTAATGAGGATGTGTTGTGCGAAACCTTAAAGCCATAGTTGCAAAGTCGTATTAATATAAAAAGGATACACCAATGGATACAGTAAACTTTGTGATATAACGTTTTGGCGGGAACTTTGAAAATGGCATATTTTGGCTCAATAAAGGTGTCTCACATTTCACAAGTTATTTTGGCAACACGGAAAAGAGATTTTTTAAACGGCTTCCTTCAACACAATTTTAGTTAAGTAGCGAATTAAAAGACCCCCACGGCTCTCACTACCAGTATATGATTGGAAATGGAAATATATTTTCTTCTTCTGGGATCCTTCACACATCCTCGGACAATTCGGGTGAAGTCGGCTGTATGCCGAGGCTTTCCAGTGGGCCAAACATTTTTTCCGTACTGGAGTGTCAGAAAGCTAAGTTTTCTTTCGTACGATCCGGTGGATTAGGCAATCCTGGAGAATATGAATCACCGTCATGCCTACAATACTAACCACAGGGGCATACAGGAGTGCCTCCAGTGTGGAATAAGGTGTACATGCGATGCCTGAGTTTCCAGTGGCTTGTCCCCAGTCTCACTGTGATTTTCATATCTACTCTCGAGAGGTGGTAGTAAGCATCTTGGGGGTTGTGTTTCGGATGTTGTTGCAGCCATCTCTGTTTTTCTTTCCCGAAGGTCCTTGCTTCCTCGCGTGTGACTTTATTGGCAGGAATGTTGCAAGGAGACCGTCGGATGACGGTCTCTTTAGTAGATATTGGTGTATTGGTGTGCACCATTGGGTCTGGAACTTGTCTTTCCAGTACGCCAGCTTCACGCAAGAACCTTTGTCACTGTAGTCGGCACTTAGTGGTCTCTGACACCCTATTGTTCACTGGGTGATCCTTCAGTCTCTTGCAATTGGATGAGTGAGTGAGGATCTTTTCGTCCTTACTGCTTTTCAGACTTTCCAGTCCTATCAGTCATTCAATTGCTTGGTCGGGGGTGTACTTAGCAGCTTCCTTGATGATTTTTTGAGGCCTCGTTCTGGACTCTGTTTGCTTTTTTAAAGTTCGAGTTCACTGCTGTACTCCATGAAGATAACCCACACTCAAAGGCTAGACTGATTCTTTCAGTGTAAAGCTTTTTCTGCACTTTGTTGCCCATTGCCCATGTGGCCCCAGAACGTTTCGTCATCAAAGACATTCGCAGTTTGACTCATTGTGCACCTGTCAATTTTATTTTTCCAGGTCATTCTGTGGTTGAAGGTCACTTCTAGACTTGTCGGTAACTTGTCCTGTGGCAGTGTGAGGACTCCCATCTTTCAAAGTGGTTAAGACTGAAAATGGTGCAAATCGTTTTTATAAATTCAGGAATACATTTCATTTCGTTGTCCAGTCTTAGTCTTCGTAACCTCCTTACGTGCATACGATGGATGTAGTCAGATAGTTTGCTGAATACCAGACGACTCCTTCCTTTAGCGTCTTCTTTCTGCTCCGCTGTCGTTGATTTTGGACTTGTGTTTTTTTGTTGGTAAGGTACTAGCAGATCCATTTGTATACGCTACCTGTGATTTCAGCTTCAAGCCTCTCTTTCAACACTCTGTCAGGCGCCTTTTTCAGGTCAATCAAAAGCGCAATAGTTTGTTTCTTGTCCGGTGTAACTTCTTCAGTTACCTGGGTTATGTAGATAACTTGGCCTTCAGCGGATCTGTACTGCTTTTATCCAGCTTATTGTGGAGTGATGCCTTGACGTGTGACATTGGGTTTGTGATCAATTAAGCAATTTGATCGAGTACCGTTCTGTCGTCGCTTGCTGCCAAGGTGTTTGTGAATGATTCTAGGTCTGGTGTCGAAGACGTCAATGGGCGTCTAGAGAAATATGTAGGAGGATACTCTGGGATATTCAGGAATTGAAGCGGATTTTCATTTTGCCAGTCTCCAACCTCTTCTCCTCTTGCATCTCTTTCAATATATTCCCAGCTTTGAGTGTGGCTATTAGAGTCTCTAAAAATCATGCAATTACCCTGGGGAATGTCCATGGTATTTAGTGCTTGGTCCCGTTGTGATAAGCAGCAAAAATTGTATATTCTGATCTGTCTACCCTAAATCGTCATCTCCACGTAAGTGATGTCTTCATGGCTCGAGTTGCTATACCATTTCTGATTCAGATGAGCATACCTTCCTTGTATCTTTTATGCCTGTCCACCGTAAAGCCCTGATATCCTGTTATTCTGGACCTTAGCTTTTCAGTAAGGTCAGTCTCGCAGATGCAGACAATGTCAGTGCTCTCACAATGAAGTCGTGCATTAAGTGGGAGCTTCTTCCTGGAGACGCCTACTGCATTCTACTGTAGGAGTGCCAATGGTTTTGCCCGTGGGATCGGCCGCCTGGCTTCCTCACGCAAGGGAGCAAGATGACTACTAGTAGAATAGGGTGGACTCCTTTGAGGCATGGTACACGGAACTCAGTCATCTTGGTGGGTCCCCAGTGGTAGGACACCACATCGTGAATCTGATTCCTTGTTGTCTGCCATGTGAGCTTAGCTACGTTGTGCTGCCATTATGCATCTGACCAGTTATGCCCAGTATATCCGACTTCGGCTTGCTTTTACATCAGTTTTTCCTCTTCTAGATTGGGTATTTTACTGGGCTGCCCAGTCTAATCTACCTATTTTCCTGAATGGTCATCACACCTATTTTATCCGTGTTTATGGTCTTTGCTGCCCTGGTAGTTTGGATTTGTGCTTTTAGTGCGGGGTTGAGGGCATACCTACACTTCCGCTAATTCTGTCAAATCCCTAAAAAGCAGAATGTGCTATCTCATGGGTGGCTATGAAATCGGAGATTTCCTTATTCTGCCAGCCCTGCCCAGATGCCCCGCTGGGCATTCGGTCGGACAGCATACCAGCCTGTGAGAACAGGGGTGGGGGGACCTCGAGAAGGCGCTGGAATGGAAATATTTGTGAAATAGGAGGTCAGTGGCATAGCCTCATTATCTGGCAAGCCATATTATGGCTCACTATACCATGAGAAAAGAGAGGTGATCAAGTTGCACTTTATCTTATTCCTTGTCACCCAGCCGGCAACTTAACACCGTATTGTAGAGGAAAAAAGACACCGGTTTAGCAATGATACAATCTTGAAAAAAATCGTGAACAAAAATCAGTGTAGGGTCAAAAATATTTTTAAAATGGTAGGTGGTGGAAGTGAAGAAATCCCACTTATTCTCTTAAAAGTTTTTCACGCGTTTGAATGAGTCATGTGTCCCCATCTTTGTGTCTATTATCTTTGGGTCTTATATCCATGCCTCTATTTTTGAACATCTTGGGTTTATTGGCCATTTTTTCTGACCCCAATTACGGTTTTCTTTTAAAGCTTCTACGCTTTCATAAGGGGCCATCCACACAGTACATACGGAGAATCTTCGTCTGATTTTTCATGGTCGCCTTTAGAATCATTTACTAATTTCTGTGCCTGTAATAACTGGTCCGACTTTTTCAACGACGGATTCGCTTCACGAAATATCTTCACAAAAGAACCTAACTTCTGTTAACGTCCATCGTTGTATTTGACAGTCAGTTTAATAACACGACTAACAAGTTACATAATTTATATGATAAAATCGAATAATTTGCTGTCAAAACTGCACTGTTGTTCCAAAACCGGTAACTTGTTAAAAAGCAGCATGGTATCTAGACAGAATACCATTCAAAAGCAATTGATCATCATCATGGCTCAAAACCAGGCCCGGTCATTCATCAATCGGTAGCAGGAAATAAACTTTTTAGGTTGGCCTGACTCAAATTTCTTTCATTGTATATTCTTTAGCGCCTCGTGTTTGTTCACGATCGAACAGATGCTTATGTTGCAATGAAGGGTGGGTGAAAAGGAGGCACAAAAATCACCAAACCGTGCATGCTTATTTTACAATGTATACACTCTGACATGCCATTAACGGTAAATGGTCAATCGTGTTGAGTGTAGCTCGTATAGCAAAGCCCAAATCTAGACAAATCAGAAACGAGTACGGCCTCACCTTTTGTCTCCTTTGCCACGTAAAAGGAATCAGTTACGTTTCCTTGATTGCTAAGGAGCACAAAACCTGGTGGGGTTAAAGCAAATGCAAGGCCAAAGTTTGTGAAAGTTGCACACGTACAATTGGTCTGACCCTCTCCTCTCCTTCATACCTCATAGTATGCTTTTGGGTTAAACCCAACCAGCCTATGCACATATTATGCGGATGGTTCTATGGCAACCATTATTAATAGCTGAGCATAAAATGTAGTGAGGTATTTTTCATTCCTCTTTGGTCAAAACCGTCCCCTTTCTTTCTTCTTCATGTTGCCCTTTTTGTGGAAAAAAATGAGAAAAAGGTTTCTGGACAGTTTACATGTGACTTTGATTGCAGTTTTATATTAGTTCATTATTGAAATCGAATTCAACTGCTATCCAGAAATGACGATGAATTCAGGTTAAAAAAACTCCTTTAGCCTATTACAAATGTATTTCCTCCTTCTTACAAAGCAAAGACAATTTCACTCCATCACGAAATTATTTTTACAGTGAAAAAACGTGATAGGACTTTTGTGTCAGTGATAAAAAATTACCTAAATAATTTTGCGAGGATACATTTTAAAGAGTTGTAAAAGCTAAGCCATAAGGACTGTGAATCTGTATACGATATATAAATAATGACTGTCTGACCAGGTATTTCGATCCTTCTTAGAAGACGTTTTGACCAAGGTGATCTTTCTCAAGTTGACAACAAAGTACTGGAAGATAATACAAATACGAAGTACAAAGACCATGTTGGCCAATGATCACGAATTACGTAAAATTTAAAACATTCAACTAACAATTTAAATTGTACGGATAAAACTGCCTGTAGAAAGGGGATTTGATCAATATATCACCAGTATACCATGTAAAGAAGGCAACATTCTTATGACACTCCAAAAGAATAACAGACGAAGTTCCTGGTTTCCTGACTATTTTATTAATTGAAAACATGAAAATTACAAAGTAAAATAAATTATTCAAAGGGACCTTCCAAATATAAACATAAACAGTTGTCCTTTTCGTATCGACATTAAACAAACTTCACCTTTTTATCAACAGTTGTGTCTATACTACAGTTGATGTGTCAACGTAGGCTGCTGTTACGATATATACTAATATATTTAAGGCTTTTCAAATCCGTCTCAATGAGTCCAGTCGATTTCAAGATAAATCCTCGAAGAACTCTTGCCTACAAAGATAGCTTAAACCTCAGGTTTGTAGCTGAATTAACCTCAAATGTTCCTGTCCAGATTCTTCCCACAGAATCTTTGAATTCTCCTTTTCCTTCCAGTCTACATTTTGGAAAGTAAATAAAAAGGTATAAAATTAAGACGTAGCATATAGCTGATTAAACGCCCCCCTGGGATATATCCATGTAATAATAAAAAATTTCTCATTATTTATTATTTATCTTCCTCATCCCCTCCGGTAAACTCACCAGTAGTTTCATGATATGTTTGCTAATTATGCACTGTGAATTATTATATTATATTATATTGTACTATATTAGTATAATATAAGTATAAAAAGGAAAAGTAATGCTGGAAAATAATCAGTACCGCATATCGTTCTATGATCTATTGATAGAAAAAGCTTTGTCTAAAATCTTGGATTTAAACGAAACGGAAAGCAGTGGTACAGAAAAGATGAAAAAATGAAAGAAGATGATATTATATTATATTGTATTATATTATATTGTACTATATTAGTATAATATAAGTATAAAAAGGAAAAGTAATGCTGGAAAATAATCAGTACCGCATATCGTTCTATGATCTATTGATAGAAAAAGCTTTGTCTAAAATCTTGGATTTAAACGAAACGGAAAGCAGTGGTACAGAAAAGATGAAAAAATGAAAGAGGATGAAATGAAATAATTATTTGTGCCACTTCGTGGTAAGGTATCTGAGAAGTTTCAACAATCACTATGGCAAATAATACCCTATGCAAAATTATATTTACCCTCAAGAAACTGAAAGTGCTGTCACTGCCACTGAAATTGCCTGCCGTTAACGCCTATAAAAGCAGTGTTATGTACCAAATTAGTTGTTCACGCTGCAATGCGTTCAATGTCGGTGAAACCAGCTGCCATTTGATACACAGTTTCAAAGAGCATCGACCAAGAGGTCAAGTGGGAAACCATTTGCTAAGTTGTACCATCCAATGCCTCTTGAGGCATTATGATAAACAAACTAAAGCCCACATTAAACACAAGGGGTGAATATAGAAGTCGTGCTTTGGTAATAAAAATATGATTTCCAGTGTTGACATTTGAGGGTTTACATTTCAGCCGTGTGTAATTTATACGATGTTATGACATTTCCTAAATGTGTTTTGTTGTTTTTTATTTTCTGGTTGAACCTGAAGATGGATGCACAATCCGAAATGTATCGTTGAAATAAATTTCATAGTTAGTCGCAATCTGTGAATAAGATATACAGTTTCAAATTACATTTATAGATTATTAGTAAATACCATAAAGGTCTCTTGTTCTGAGGAAAGCTTGATTGTTATTACGTCAAATCAAACAATATCATCATCATCATTGGGTTTTCAGGCCACTAGTGGCCGATAACCTCATCAACATTCAACTCTTTTTGTTAATTNAGTCGTGCTTTGGTAATAAAAATATGATTTCCAGTGTTGACATTTGAGGGTTTACATTTCAGCCGTGTGTAATTTATACGATGTTATGACATTTCCTAAATGTGTTTTGTTGTTTTTTATTTTCTGGTTGAACCTGAAGATGGATGCACAATCCGAAATGTATCGTTGAAATAAATTTCATAGTTAGTCGCAATCTGTGAATAAGATATACAGTTTCAAATTACATTTATAGATTATTAGTAAATACCATAAAGGTCTCTTGTTCTGAGGAAAGCTTGATTGTTATTACGTCGGTGTTAACATTCAACTCTTTTTGTTAATTTCCTTTGACATTTATTTCCCACTTGGTACCCTCACCACTTTATCTATCCATCTCTCTCTTTGTAGGGTGGCCATTCAATTTTACTTTGCTCATATCCAATCTCTCATTCATCGAAAAAGTTCATTAACTATAAAATAACAATATTTATTATTATACATACCCAAGATATCTATACACACTTGACAGTAACTTTTTAAACATTTTCTGTCTATATTATCATATATTTTTCCCCGATAAAAATGAAGTGTGTCAAAATGGTCTTGATAGCAATGTGCGTTTTGTTTCCTTTATTTTAAGGACGAGCTCGGAAATAGTAGGGCACACCTTAACCATTAAGAATACACCAATCCTGTTGTTTCGAAGATATATTTCCCTGTAAAATTTTCTTAATCTTATGCCTATTGGAATAAAATAATATGAATTTCCAATAAAACGCAGCTTTACCTATTTTCACAGAACGGTCCTTCATATAAAGATCCATCTGACCAGATATATTTACCATGACCATGCATCATATTGTTTAAGAATTCCCCATGGTATGAAGCACCCGATGAATAATATATGTCACCTGTAACATTTAAATATAGAAAACCAATTAATAAACTCTAAAACTGAGGATTAGAAATAGGATTGGAAAAAACATTAGCACCAGCATTAGTATAAGAAAAATATAGTTAAATCTAGATAAGTATAACAAATATAAGGAAATATAGATCAATCGACATTTGTTGAGGTAACCTTTTCTAAACAAAAAATTGCAAAATGCTGAGATAAAAAACTGTAAAGTTATAACCTGGATTTTTGAATGACACTACAAAGTACATTTGATAGGTATTAATTTTAACATGGGGATGGGGCAGAAGAGAATACATTAGACTTTATTTTTGTTTGCATTCTACAATTTGTACCAAATACCTAAAAACTGCACCAATATTTTCTTTCATTCAAAGTTTCATCCCACAGAAACCACTGGCTTTTAAACTTATCTAGAGGAATCAAATTCACGAGCAGAGAATGGAATCGTATACAAGTGAAGAATATGTGTGCACCAGTGTCTATAACTGTCATCACCGCATGCGCTATGAGTCAGCGAAATATTCTTAATTACAGATCTTTGCCACCATACCCTCCACTTGAATTGAAAGGTATGGTTAAAAAAGCTCCAATTCTAGACTCTCTTTTTCAATATTATTTTCAAAATGGAATGCATGCCGGAGCTTAATTTATTATTTCGTCGCCTATTTTTCCACATAACCGCATCTGCGAAATTAGCGGTAAAATATTTTATCATTTACGCCATACCTCATTTTCTAGACTCAATTTGTACTACTTTTTCTTACCGCGTTTAATTGCGGTGTTGGCTTTCTGCCTCAGTAAAGTGCCAACATATAGTGTTAAAGTGGATGCCAAAAAAGAAAAAGAAATCATTTTTAATGAAAAAGGCTGATACTATAAAGAAAAACAATGGGCTAATATAACGTCTACTAAACTGGGCTCCAAACGCTACAAACAGCTTTCACGATAATTGCTATCACAACAAAGCTCCTAGAGAACATTCGTAACAATTTCATTTTTGCCATTCGATCTTTTACTTGGTTGTTGTACCTTTTTTCCACGGACCTTGTCATTGCAAATCTAATCAAAATTTACGCATACAGGAATGTGTTTCCTACAGAACACCGAACCACCTATCAAAATTGCGAATACAATGTCAAAGAAGGCAATTTGAATTATGAGCAAAAAAAATAGATGAAAGATACAAGGTGCACTTAAATGGATTCCAACCAGGCCTGATGGCGGCTACTTAATTAACTAACCCTGATGTTAGCTGTACCCTACTTAAACACGCACGCTATTTGTTCAACTCACAAGGAGGAAGTCTTTAAAAATACAAATGATCAAATTGCTATAAACGGAATATCTGGGGAAAAAATTGATAAAAAGGCAAATCATGCAGAATATTACACAAGATCTTTAAAAAAAACTTTTAAATACCCGCCGCGTTATCTAACCTTGCCCACACATTTTGTCATTTTGCCAACTTCCGCTATACCTGGTTCCATCCGCAGATTTATGTTCTCCCTTTCCACTCCTGACAATATATCCATCTTCCGAAACAGAGTACTGGCCATCTATACGAATAATAACATAAAAAGCAAAGGCACTGTCAACACTTCTCAGACTGAAAAACAAAAGCAGTGGTTCATAACTACAGAGATTAATGTATTTCGCCGAAACTATATAGCGGCAAAATGTGATTACACCATATTCAATAACTACCAATTTTCCGCCTTTTTTAACAAGAATACCAAGCAAATATTTGGATAAGAAAAACATCACTCAGATTATAACTCGATAATGGAAAACCTTTTAAACAGATAAAATCAACTGAAATGATGAAATAGTAGCAATATATCACCGGCATCGTCATAAACCTGATGACGCTAAAAAAGCTGAGAAAAAAAGAACAATTTACCATAAATCGTCACATTTAAATCACAGCAGAAAACATTCTTATTGTCATCTGGCACACCTTGCATTGTCTGGCTGCCACAATGCAAACAACAAAAAAATAGCACAACTAATTTCTTAAGTGGCCTCCTCATAATCAAACGAATATTTTAGAGGTGACGGATCCATAGCTATACATGTGAATGATTTATTATTTTAATAGAAAAATACACCAATATCAGCATTAGCCCAAATAATGTCTTCTAAATATATGTCAATGGGTATGTTCCCAGCATGTTTCTCATCAACACCAAACCTCTTGATAGTCAGCCTAGATCGCTCCTCAGTTGTTACCCAGTACTTACATTTGATCATAAAAGTCATTGTTGTGGATTCATGTAAAACCCTAGAAAGTGTCACTCTTATATTGCTTCCATAATTTGAAGCTGAAATCTCCTTTGAATGGGGAGACCTTTGAATGGTTGGTTAAGTATGTTTGAATGCGATTGCCTTGTTGACAACGCGCCTAGTCAACAATGACCCTGCAATGCACTGCAGGCAAATTCAGTAATATCAACATTAGCTCCGCATTGTAATTTACCTAATTACGTTGATATATTTTTATAAAATGTGTAGGCAGGTAAATATCTCTTCTAACGCTTGATGCTCCGTGTGTTACAGCAGGCGCATGGAGCGGCAAGCACTTTGGTCAGAGATTGGTCAACACTATTTTATAAATTGTTTAACGTTCTCAGCTATTTGAGACATGTTCAATGTTCATACAATATTACTCATAAGTGTGGTACCATTCATAGGACTTATGGAAGTGAGTCCAGGATAATGACACGTTTGCCATCTTTTGAAGTCCTTTAAAACAAACTAATGAAATAGTTGATTCATTGTGTGTCTAATAGACAATTTTAATCGTCAATTGCCAAGAATTTACTTTTCTAGAAGCTTTCTGTTTTCAGCCCTGTAATGAGTAACCGCATCAACTGCATCAAGGCATAGCTTGACAACTATCAACTGCAATATCCTAGTGGTTATTTGAAGAACAGTAGAACTTCAGCGACCGTAAACATAAATGGTAACAAGAAGAACCTCTCTTCGAAAAGGGAGCGGTAAAAGTTTCATTGCCCCTTGTTCAGTGAAATCCACGTCACTACCGGTCCATCCTTGCTCGGGTACTTTATTTATGACCACCACAGCGTTTTCAAAACAATTTAAAGGCTATTATATAGCTAAGTTTACCTAACAAGGGTAAAATACAAAAGCATTCGTCTATCTGTACTACCTGAACTTTGCGCAAGTCTCATTCTAGGCCTTCATTTTCAGTCCCAACATGAGAGCATCATCTTCAACTGCGGTGGTTCTAAACCTTGACCATAAAAACGTAAAAAAATGAATATCGATCTATAGGAACCTTTTGAAAATCTCCCATCTGACTGTCGACCTATTGCAACAAAATTTCGACGTTACAGTTAAGGAGACTTAACTGTAACGTCGACTACTAAAGACCAACCCAAGAGGAAGGGCCTTCCCACGGAGGGCCCTTAAGGGGTGATTCGTATGTCTTGCATTTTATGGTGTCTTGCGTGCTTTCTATCCCACTTTTTCTTGATCTGCTGCTTCCCTTCAGGTTTTTCATAGATGGATATCCGTGAAAGACAAAAATGGGCTTACTGTTTATTAGGGGTGCCATCAATGAAAGACCAAGTAAACTTGATGCCTACGTACAGACTTTACAGAACTATTGATCGTCGCAATGCATATCTTCAAGGTCCCCTGAAAAAGGATGACAAGTCATATACACCATTTGAGGCTCAGACTTGTTTATATCGATTTACCGGTCTTCCAATAGGAGTCAGTATCACAAGGTTGACAATTCCTGTTGGTTGATTACTTCCATCGTCTGTTAGTATATTTTCTATTTAAAAAATTTTCTTCATAACAAATAATGGTGTAACGAAGGAAATGCAAAAGTCAAGAAATAAAATGTATTAAAAATAGCATACCATAGACATCGTTGTTTGCAAACATAATCACCCCTTCCACTTGAGAACTCTCTGTCAAATACAATAAAACATAAATTTTAATAGGAAACTAAATTCTGGATTAAAAGGCCGTTTTGGATTTAATTTACAGTGTACGTAAAAGTTTTTCGAAAAAGCCGAAAATTCGGGTAATATGGGTCCTCCAAACAATGCCCCAAGTTTAATGATTTTACGCCCTAAAATTTAAGTACGTGCGAGTAAAACCAAAATGGCTGAAGTAATTTAATGATTACTGACAAAACCAATGTGTGTACAACTCTTTAGTTCATTCAGCAGCTATAAAAGTGAAAAAAGCTCATTGGAAAAGAAATCCATTTGAAGTTCAAGAAATGTCCAGAGTCAAAGCTTAAGTACTCAACTCGTGTGTTGCTTAACTCAGTCATTAATTGAGACAAAAAATGCCCATGCGCTTGGTTAAGCCAAAAAAATTCATATAAAAAAGTAATCATACATTTCGATGTTCAGATAAGCAAGGTTTGAATAATCGAAATATACTGTAACTGTGTTCTCACAAGAATCTGTCGAACAAAAGTAGAATCGAGCAGAATTGCAAAAATGTGTCCCAACCAACTATTATTGCCTTGAAATCTTAAAGTGTACAACGATGTCTTTCATTTAAAAAAGCCAACAACAATATTCTAACAGCAAAGCAAAACCATCTAAAAGAAACAGATCAAACACTGTTTCATTCAAACGATTAAGGATTGTTTGCTCATTATCATCCGTTCTGTGAATCAGTTTCCTGATTCGAAAAACGAATACGATAGGGCCTGGTATTTTAAGGGCCAAAAAATCTCAACAAAAGCTGACTTTTTCGATACATTTCCAGTTGGTGGGATGAGATAACAGCGATGAGAAACTCATAACTAAACACGTTTCTAACAATAAGAGTGAGCACGTCGATAGTACTCAATTACGAAATATCGCTCTTTCGCCAAGAAAACAGATGGTGAATTCTAATCAAGCCCTGTTACCAAATCCTTAACCAAATCAGTTGACACTAAATTTATCAACAAGTACAGAGCCTTTGTACTGTTATACTGATATGCAAAAAATCCTGGGCTTGACAGTTCTTTACACTCAGTTATAATACGGAAAAATACACGAAACTATTGTTACTGAGGAGATATTCTGAATAACTGCCAAACTTACTATGTCAAACCGGGTTTTATCTGCAGGAAATTAAAAGAAAGTTAAAGAATGATCACCCTCCAGTCAGGTCACAACCACTCAGAAGAATGCATTATGTGTAACATGGTAAAATAACCTTGGAGATCCTGTAACAGGAAATACTCTTTACCTTCTTCTTCTTCTTCTTCTTCAACTACTACAACAACTACTACAACAACAACTACTACTACTATTACTACTACTACTACTACTACTACTATTATTTCTGCAACTACTACTGTTACTACTATTACTACTACAACTGTTACTTCTACTACTACTACTACTACTACTACTACTAGTACTTCTGCTACTGCTACTACTACTACTACTACTACTACTACTACTACTATTACAACTGTTACTTTTACTACTACTACTACTACTATTACAACTGTTACTTTTACTTCTACTACTACTACCTACTACTACTACTACTATTACTTCTGCTACTACTACTACTACTACTACTACTACTACTACTACTATTATTATTACTGCTACAACAACAACAACTACTACTATTAGTACTATTACTGCTGCTACTACTACTACTACTACTACTACTTCTACTACTACTTCTACTACTACTTCTGCAACTACAACAACTACAACAACAACTACTACTATTCTACAAATCAGTACCATACCAATCTTCCTTCCACTATTACCTTTAGCAGGCTTCCAGGCAGAGGGATTGTGTAATTCTCTTTTTTCTGATTTTTTGTCTTCACAATAGTTCTCCCTATTCAATTTTTTTTTAGTGCCTCCACATCATTTACTCTGTTCTTCAAGCTAATCTTCAATAGCCTATTTTCCCCCATAGCCACCTTTCACCACCTTTAGGCCTATCAGTTTAACTTTTTGTCATGACCCATGCCTCACAACCACATGATAGCACGATCCAAAATAGGCACTTCACCATCCTTTTTGTAAATTCAAACTTAGGCTTCTTGTCAATAGTTCCTTTCTTTTATTAAAAACTATGTTTGACATAGCTATCCTCACTTTTGTCTCTCTTCTGCTGTTCCCATCCTCACAGATAATGCTTTTGAACTATCCAAACTCTTTTACTTGTTCAAGTCTTTCAGTATTGTCATATTTATTTCAGACTTTTCTCTTTAACTCTTCATAACATACAACTTTTTTTATGTTTATATTCATTCCATACCTTTCTACTACTTCATTTAAAAATGTCATTATTCCCTTTTCACTATCTTCAGGTGGTGCTACCATTCCCTGGCCATCTGCAAACCTCACTGAGCACTTGCTTAATATCAACCCCAATATCTACATCATCATTAAGTGATTCTAGAGATACTCTTACTGTTGCTTCTGTAAATAAATAAAATATCAATGAAGAGTAAACACCCTTGTCAAATTATCTCTTTAAATAATTCCTGGGTGTATTTCACCTTTTGATGATTGGGCACTTAAACTTTCATTCCTGTAAAGTAACACAAACATCACAATATTTTTTAGAATTTCCAATAGTTTAAGCAATCTAAAGCAACCAAATACTATTATATAATCAACAACACAAATGTATAGATACTGATTGTGTTCTACATATCTTTCACTCAAAAGCCTCAATGTGGCAAAGGCCTTTCTGCTTCCTTTTCCTCTTGTAAATCCCAAGAGGTCATTCACAATAAATGCTTCCCAAATATTTTCAGTGATTTTGGTGAGAATCTTCAGAATGGTTGTTGATGCATGAGCAATAAGGGTGATAGTCCAATGCTCTTCACATTTTACAATGTTTTTCTTCCAGGAGAACAGGTACACATTTAGTAAAGTTGTCAGGACACTTTTTATCTTTATACATTTTTTAAAAAACACTGTAACTGTTTTTTGCTTTATCACCTAATATCTTTAACAGCTGAGTACTGATTTATGCCTTGTGACTTGCCTATCTTCATTCAATTTAATGCAGCTTCAACTTTACCTTTCCTTACAATTGGATCTATACTATCTTTCTCTATATTTTTTCTCTTTTGTCTACATAAACACTGCTTTGTCTTCTTTTGATTAAAATTGTTTTATGTATTTTATCCATTTTTTTTTCACTGACAAAACTGTCAGTAAAAAAAAGTTCTGTTTTGGATACATATTTCTATTTTATTTCCTTTTCATCACCACATAGATATGCAAATCTTCCATACACTAAATCTAATCTACCTCTCTGATTCAATCATTCAATTTCTTTACACTGATCTTTGCCCCATTTCTCTTTCAATTTAACTGTGGTATTTCAAAATTTCATCAGTAAGTTTTCTGTATTCCTGACAGTCCTCTGTGATAATAAGATTCTTCCATTTCCTTTGTTCTTTCATTTATTTCAAGCATAGTGCTAGTGATTCATGGCTTATTAGCTCTTTTTGGTTTTGTTTGTCAGTATGTGTTCTGGCAATTTCAATTACTATAAGTTTCATTATGTTCCATTATTTGTCCATTTCCTCTGGCTGTTCTGAATGACAGCTTTCCTCCTCTCCTGCATTTGCAAATTTCTGACCTTCCCATTGGTAATTTACATATCTTTTCCATCTACTCATGTTCTTATTATATTAATTTATTTTCAAATTCACCTTTATTCTACAATTAGATTGTAGTCAGAGTCCACATTTGCTCCTGGGTAAGATTTTGAGTCTTTCACACTATTTCTGAGTTTTCTTCTTCACTAAAATATCATCAAGTTGAAATCTTCTTCTACCTACAGATTGTTTTCATATCTTCCTCTCATAAGGTGTTTAAGCTAACCATTGGAAATGATTAACTTTTTTCTTATGCAAATTTTTACTCATTTGTCTCCATTCCATTTTTTTGTCCCAAGTCCATATGGTCCTACATCACTCTCTCTTCCCTTACCAACAGCTGCATTGCAGTATCCTATTATGATGGTTTTTAGTCTGGCAGATTCATTATCTATTAGTTCTACAATCATGTCATACAATGCATCTATTTTCTTTTTGTAGAGCCTAAGGTTGGCATATAGACCATTATAATAATCATTTCTGCCAAAATACCCTGCAATTTTACTGATACAAACCTATCATTACAATCAGATGTTTTGATTACAATCTTTGTATTCTTGTCCAAATAATAGCTACTCCTGTCTGACTTTTTTTACCTCTTTTAAAGATCATTCTAGTATAATTGCTTGATATGTCTCTTTGTCCATTGCATCTAACCTGACAATATCCCAGAATATTTATTCTAATTTTTTTCACCCAATCTTTATATTTATAACACAAAATTTTAAATGGTCTAATTCTTAATGTTTCATGAAAAAGATTTTTCATTATTGTGACAGGGTCACTAGACCTACATTTTTAGTTTAATTCAATAGTTTTTAACTTTTTTTAGGTCTGTCATGTTTTAGAATGTTGTCCGTGGTTTTATAATTCATCCGGAACAGATGTTCGCAGTTGTATAAGGTTAAGGGCAGGGTATTTGGTTTTGATGTTAACTTATATTTAGCTACACGCAATATTTGGCTGCATCCAGTATTTAGCTGCACGCAAAATATTCAACCATAAATATGAGGCCTGTTTAGCTGAATGTCAGTGTGCTGAAGTCAGTAAAGCACTGTGTCAGCTTGGTTAGCACAGACATCAGACCTGTTTTGCAAGCAAAGGTATGTTAGAACTTTATTAATTTACTGGTAGTCCTGTCTTGCAGACCTTAGTTATTTTCTATGTCACAGAACTAGAATAATATTTTAGATTTACAAATTAAATCTCATAACCATTTTAGCTGATCTAGCTTTACTCAATTTTGTATATAGTTGCTAACATTTGTAGTTTAACTCTAGGCAATTTCCATTTAGTGTTTCATATCATTTGGTTTAGTTTCAATTCATTTCAAGTACAGTAACCTACATATCTGGTTTAGCTTGCTTGGATCTTGCTACAAAATCATCGGTACTAGTTCAGTAGCCTAGACTAGTAGACGTTTCTTTACTTTATATCAGTTGTTTATTTAGCATTATTGCTTATTAGTGTTGGAGTACTTGGCCATAATGATTGTCACAGTCATAAACTGTTCAATCATTTATAATACAAGCCAACCTTGTATGTTGAATTATCTCGGTTTCCTTTTGTGTTGTAAATGCAGTTGTTGTGCTTGAATAATATTTCCATTGTAATTTTCCACAAGTTTTTAGATGTTTTGAGTGTATAAGCATGGATATTGTAGAAGAACATGACTTCGCTTTCATCACATGATTTCATTCCTGTTCTTAATTAGTTAGAATATTCATCAAGTTACGTCACTTTGTCCTATTTTTAATTGTAACTACAGTTATCCCACAACTTGTTGTGTTAGTATTGTTTTCTATAATCTCATGGTTGTGTCAGTTCTTTGTAGTCATATTGGGATAATTATTTTCGAAATTATTTTACTATTACACATTTTATATATACTGTTCGGTTTTCAATATTTTCTATGCTTTATCATTATTGTATTAGTGCATAAATTGCTAGGTTAATTAATCCTGCTGTATTAGTGTAGTCAACTTATGCTGTATTTTTATCCTGTATTATTTACAGATAAGACATTAGTGCTCCCATTTAGTTTCACTTTCAAGTGTGTGAAATTAATAAATTTGCCAAAAGAGAATCCCTGAATCCTTACTCATTCTCACACGCTGCCGCCCTGCATATCCTGTTACATTATGATGAAGAAAATGGCTTGAGAGGGCCTATTTTATCCCCTTCCAAATACAACACTGTGATCAATCACTAAAAACAGTTTTGTCCCCATCTTACATTAGATTGTCATTTTTACTCACTTCCATGGTTATTACAAGGGAAGTAATAATAAGACAGCTTTCTCACTGACTTCCTTATCATAGCACCATACTTCATGGTGACTGCACCATGAAGTATGGTGCCAGGGTATTTCTTTATTTGGCCACATTACTTTATTAATCATTGACCCAGCAGAAATCAGCATAACAAAACCATTTTTAAAAAGATGTGGTCTGGCAGTCAAATCTATTTCATTATACAGGCGACCCTCACTTTTGGTGATGCCATTCCACAAGAACTTGGCTGCCCCCAGTTAAGAATCAGTAATGTGGGCCAATTAATAAACTTGTTCAAAAATTTAATGGTACCATGGGAAAAAACTATGAAAAATTGATAAAAAGTACCTCCTTCTGGCTTTTTCTTCTCTTTCTTTCCTGTCATGGAAATAAAAAATTAGGTGCATTTGAAGAGTGACAAGGAAAATGATTTTTGCTTGTCGATTATTGCACATAAATTTGCGACTTCTGAAAACAACGTCAGTCAAAGAAAATAAATAATGGAAGCAACTCCACGAAAAAATATTTTTTCCCAACAAAACTGTATGGTGTTTGTTTACACAACTCTTGGATCTTAGTTAAGTCTATTATAGATTTTTTTTAAGTTCTAGTGAATCAAGCTTTGCAGATGGCAACAGAATACCAGGATGAGCCAATGGGTCAAAGTTATGAGATGCATATTGTAGACATTTTTTAGGTCACTCTACCATTTGATATGAAGACTGCAACAACATAAGCACATTGCATATTCAACAAAACAAAATATGTTACCAGTAGTGATTTTTAACAGATAGCTGACAAAATGACACAAAACATTCATCTCGTTAATAAGCTGCAGGGTCATATTACAGACAATACTGGGAACAAAAGTCCTACTCCTTTAAACGGGTCTAAGTCAGGACAAAAATTCTATACACCATTTCATCTAGAGCTCTAGTACTGGTGTCCTGGCGAAGAAAAGCCACAAGTGACAGCAACAGGCCCCAATAAAATTGTGATAGATTATAAAAGCACTTCACGATACGAGCATCAATTTGACCACTCATTACATCCAAGTCAGCTATATTTTCAAAGCCTTTCCCCCCAAAACAACATCATATATGAATAATACCAAACAATTAGTTTAAGAAATCAGAACAACAAATTAGTTCTACGTGCTCTCTTAAACAGAATAAGACAAGGGACGAGAATTATTATGTACAAAGAGCTTTAAATCATTTCTGAGAGAGCAGCCCATGTGGAGAAAGGTATGTATATTTGGTTTCAAAAATGATGATACCTAAACCTTCAACAAAATACAACATATTAAAGTTATGGAGGTATTAGAGTATTTTCATATTGATTGGTGGTATCTGGAGTTACTCCAGTGCCTTTCCACCAATTTCGCCGATGAAGTAACAGAGGTAGATATACAAGATGTATCCGTTGCAAAATGAGCTTTCCCCAAGGAATGTGGACAATATATATTAACATGACAACTTCATTACTATTACTACAGCGGTAATCTAAATGTTGGTGTGAATATCAAATGCTGTGCTAAAAATGAAACCCGCATTACTTAAATTTTTCCTAAAACAAAACAGTATATAAATATATTTTAAAAATTGGACAGATTCGAAGTCTGATCTTTTGAATATGTTAATAGTATA
The DNA here is from genome assembly GCA_003991215.1 of Morbakka virulenta. Taxonomy (NCBI): domain Eukaryota; kingdom Metazoa; phylum Cnidaria; class Cubozoa; order Carybdeida; family Carukiidae; genus Morbakka; species Morbakka virulenta. The sequence continues at coordinate 2,293,923 of RDPX01000083.1, forward strand.
ATTTCCAAGTTTTAAACAATAACAAATAATTTCACACGATCATTGCCACTCACCTGGCATTATTGAACTTTGTTTTGTACCTTGGTTATCACTAAAAATATAAGTTCATGTTTAATAACACTTTAAATAACACTCCATTAGTTGACGTTGTGTTTAGGGTTGTTCGTTGCCTACAGAAACTGTGAGCAAAAAGTTGACCTCCAATAGCCTCGTTTAGAATAACATTCAAAGAAATGCACGTCTCTCAATGGTACCCATTTGTTTCTTTTTTTTCCCCCGAACCTACTTACAAACAAAGGAAAGACTGAGAAATATAAAATCCACTGAGAAAACACGAGCGAAGAATGGAAAAAATGTAAATATCTTGGAAGCCTATTAGATACCATAGAAGACATCAAAAGAAGGAAAGGTTTAGCTATCAGTACCTATAATAAGTTAAGTCATATCTTTAAAAGCAACATAAAACTACAAATCAAGATCAGAATCATAAATGCTTTCATCACCAGTATATTTCTATATAAAAGTTAATTATGGACATTAACTAAAAAAGAAGAACAACAGATCGATGTTTTCCAGAGGGAATTACTTAGGAGGCTCATTAACATAAAATGGCCCAAAACCAACACCAACAAAGACCTCTATGAAGTCACAAACACAAATAAATGGATTACCCAAATCAAGAGAAGGAGATTAAGATAGTTTGGCCATATGTTACGTATGACAGAAGAAACACCAGCCAAACTTGCGCTTAGAGAGTTCTTGCGACCAGTCAAAAAACCACCAGGCAGAACCCAAACCACCTGTTTCAACATCATATCATGTGACCTTGCAGATCTAGGGATGACTTTTATTGAAGCAGAACAGGTAGCTCAGGATAAAGACTACTGGGAGAGAGAGAGAGAGAGAGAGAGCGATCCCCCGAAGCAGATGACTTTTTTTCGAAACAAAAATGTGCACTGTGAAATTTTCACCTCCCTAAAGCAAGTTATTGCATTTCACTCCTGTTGTTTAGCACGATTTACTCATACAACTTTTACTGCTTTAAAAGATAATATCGATAGAGGAGTAATCCTATCATTGACAAGAATGAACCAACCTTTAACTTCTGTCCCTCAGCAAATTTAATTTTCTCACCCTAAAATAGTCAGTTTAGACAAAAATTTCAGCTCTAGAGATATCCCTCCTGTCTCTCTCAGATCTTCTTAAGTCACCCGGTGTAAGGAATTACTTTTTCTCCCGTGCTCATTTTATCCCTCGTAAAAGTAACATGTTAGAATTACCCTGGGGGTAAAAGGACATATGTCAGGATTACTCTATTTTACTTTCATCCCGCTCAAACTTTTTTGCTGAAGTACTTAAATATAAAATAATTTATCTGTTTTGAGTATTTGTTATGATATTTAAGTAATTAATACAGTAGTAATAATTACTGTTATTTTTCAGCAGAAATACGTTCTTAAAGCTACCTTATGTGATAAAATGAAACAATCGTGTTACAAATAGAAAAGGATTTATTCGGTAAATTATTTTTTAAAACATATTTTCATAAAATATGAAACAGATGAACATTTCTTCAGACTATTGACTAGAGTTGCACCTAGTTAAAACGTATAAAACTACTCGTACTTTTTAGTTAGTAAAGGGAGCTAATTAAAAAAGTACTACACTGTTCAGTTCTAAGAAAATATGGCGTGAGGGAATGTAAAATGTATAAAATTACTACAGACGAAACATTTGGTCTCCGCCGGATTGTACAAGGTGAATTTTTTTAACCTTTGTCGTAGCTGATATCAGAGGGAAAGCATTCACTGAGGTATGTTTCGAATAAGAGAACCGATGGGAAAACATTGTATGAATTTTTGAAGCGTATCGTTGGTAGTATAAATATGCCAGATGAGGAATAGAGTAGAGGAATGCTTTCAATGACACATCTAATACGAAAGGTGAAAAGAATAAACTTGGCACTAGAAGGGAAAAAACTCTTTAAACATCTCTTTAAACAATATGGCTATTGATATGTTCATTTACTAAGCTTGGGAATACAAGGATCTATAGATGATGAGCTCCTGCTAAATACTCTGGAAATGATTATGAGTTTGTAAAACTTTTTACAGTTAAGAATAAAAATGTCATACACCCAGATGTAAAACTGATATGTAGGACATGTCTTAAATTAAATCTTAAGTCTCTATGTCTTTCTAAGTGATATTCTTGGAAAGAAGCACTGAAAGCTATCACCAAACAATTGGAGAGAATAGTGAAAAGTGTGCTAAAATAGTCAGACAATATATATTCAAATATTCATTCCGAGGTCCGAGCTTTGCTAACTGCTACAGCCTACTTCGCAGCACTTTATTTTTGGATTTTGTCTCCAAAACGTCATTTTATCAAACATCAGCAGGCTGAGCCAGTTTCTGCAAAGTGAAAATGTCGTAGTCGGCATTGTTAGATGCAACGCCAGTTTGACGAAGGATACTGCGAGAAAGTGTTAAGATGAGGATAAGTTTGAAAACCTTGGGGCGCTCCCAGACCAGATAAATGATAAGGTTAAAAGTAAATAGATAGCAATAAGTTTATGCAGGGACACTTCAATTCTTTTTGTTAGGAAGCCATCACGCCACCTACAGGATCTCATTGGTAAGATATGAGGTAAGCCAGTAATACTGACCACAGAGTAAGTGTATACTAGATCTATCTCTAAGTGCCATATCTTCTAAGGACGTTGGTGATCATGGTTTTCCATCCGCTTCTATTTCTAGCAAGCTGAATTATCATAACAGTAGTTAAATTAGCATTTCTTCCTTTATTTACTAATCTGCAAAACTTGGTAGTTTCTAGCCCTTCTTAACGTATAATGTGACTTAAAAATCATGACTGCGTTTCTCGGATACGACTGACTAAATGTCTTTCAGATTGTGCCCTTACTAATACTTCATCACTACTTTTCCTAACAGTCCAAGAGATTTTTAACATGCGATGCTTACATCGCCACATTTCTGCTGCTTCCATCCTCTCATTCATTGTTTCGCTTGTAATCCAGCATTCACTTCCGTACGTCAAAACAGGTATTACATAGCTATAAATGATTCTTTTTCATAATTCTATTGTTAAGTTTCGATTTGTAATGATACGCCGGAGCTCCCCGAAAGCCTCTTTCGCTATACCAATTCTACATTTTGTCTTCATCACATTTACCATAAGATGTAATTATGCTACCCAAATAGTTGAATTTATCTACTTGCTCTATTTGTTCGTTATCTATCATTACTGAACAAACATTACTTTTGAAATGCTGAAGTAATTTCACTGTATAAGTTGAATAAATCAGGTAATTTAACCTTATCAAATGCTTTTGTGTAGTCTAGAAAACATATGTATAAATCTTGTTGGACCTCAATAGCACTTTAACTTAATCTCCTTAACATAAACATTGCGTTTTTGGTACCAGTGTCTCTCATGAAGCCACATTGCTGTTCACTAATTTTTGGGTCATTTTTTTACCGTGCACTCGTCATTACTATTCAGAGAATTNTTCTATTTGTTCGTTATCTATCATTACTGAACAAACATTACTTTTGAAATGCTGAAGTATTTGGTTTTCTTGTGGTTCAGGGCAAGTCCTTTCTTACTATTCTCTAAAATTACTCTATTCATTAGTGCTTGTAGGTTACTTTGAGACCCTGCAATTAATGTTGATTCTTCGGCATATTTTTAATTATTTATGTTTTGGCCTCCATCAATAAAACCGTTGTGTTCCTTTAATTCTCTGAGAATAATTTCACTGTATAAGTTGAATAAATCAGGTAATTTAACCTTATCAAATGCTTTTGTGTAGTCTAGAAAACATATGTATAAATCTTGTTGGACCTCAATAGCACTTAAACTTAATCTCCTTAACATAAACATTGCGTTTTTGGTACCAGTGTCTCTCATGAAGCCACATTGCTGTTCACTAATTTTTGGGTCATTTTTTTACCGTGCACTCGTCATTACTATTCAGAGAATTAATTTTGTCATAGGAGTCATCAAACTTATAGTTCTATGAAGCTCATGCTCTATTGCACCGGACTTCTTGGGAAGAGTTATAAAAATGAATTTTGTGGGATCATATGATGTTATTCCGCTGTCGTAGATTTCGTTAGTTATTTCTGTTAATTTTTCTATCCTGATATCGCCTACTGCCATCATAAGTTCAGCACCAATACTATTGACTGGTGTTTTACCATGTTTCGACTTATTTATTGCTGTTTCAAATTCTGATTTCTTGATAGGTGCGCCATCGATAGATTTCCTGATTGCCGGTTTATCTCCTCTGCTATCGTCGAATAGATCCTAAATATACTCGCTCCACCTCTCCAAAATTTTCTTTTTCTCCAGAATAATCGTCCCATTCTTGGCTTTGATGCATCCGGAGGATGAGCGTCGCTTTTTACCTACAATATCGTCAATATGTTTATAAATGTTATGGTTATGTTTATTAAAATCTGCTTGTGCTTTATCACACAAACCATCAAGCCATTCTTCCTTGGCCTCTCTGCATTTGCGTTTATTTTACTATTACGTCTTTGATATTTTTGACTGGTGCGATCCAAACTGCTGAAGATCTAAGACCATGTGATCTAAAATCTCTTTCTTCATCCATTTTGGCCGTTTCTTTTTCCTTACATTTGGTAACTTTTCTGCAGCCTTGATGACTTAGACTTCCTTGAAGTTCTGTTACTGACTAAAATTTCATAAGAATATTTTAATTCAGGTTTTGTTCGGAGAAGCTCATATTGAAGCATGGTCGTAGGCTTTGCCGCTATTATACGTTTGCACCCGAGTTTCAATGTGCGTAAAACTTTGATGTGGTCACTTCCACAATATCCCTGGATAGGCTTTGCGTTGACTTACTGCATTCCGTTGGTCGATCATAACATAGTCTATTTGGTTTTTCACGTTTTTCCTCTGGGTTCGCAACATCCACAAACGTCTTGGACGTTGCTGGAAAAACGTATGTGCAATAATTAGACAATAATTTTTGCATCACTGAACTAGTCAGTGACCTCTTTCATTCTGCTCGCCAATTTCACGGAATCCACCAGCACGAATGAAATACCAATGGGCTCCTGAAGGGTCTTACCGCCTTGGCCAGATGTCAGAAACAATTTCAAACCTCCCAAATCGTCACCATATCTTCACTATGAAGAGCTACTGTATTTATATTTTGTATCACTACAGCGTCCACATAATCTCCGAGGTAAAAGCAGCATTGCTAAAGAAAGGATTTGTGTATGTTGCCATTGGTGGTGGCGTCACAGGGGGTATCCAGATAAATGACACAGATATCCATGTTCCCTTGAAAAAGAGGTACCGCGAGCGTGTACCGGAGCTTATTATCAACCCATTGATCCCTCAACCTACCCGTGATGATATGATGCGGGTGTTGGTTGAAAGTTTAGAAAGTATTGATATTGATATATCCCAGCACCCTATAAAGCATTTTGGCTTACAAGTGCTCTTGATGGGAGTGAGGACTGTTTAGTATCAGAGAAATTGATGGGCTTCGTTGGAGAAGATCTTAAGATATTCAGAGCAGAATTAATGAAACCGAAAAGCATAAAGCATTGGGAGGATATGCTGAAACGTATTAGTCCACCTAGGGGCGTGCGTCAAAAGAAGCAAGGAGAATCTCTAGCACCAGTTGATAAAGGGGATAAATTCTTTGATTCGAGGATGAGGAAGTCGAATCAACTGAAGTCAATGAAGATTTTTCTGACGAGGGAAGTCCTGATGAAGAACATATTATGGACGGAGGCACTGGCCATCAAACTGAGAACAACAATGGAAATACTGAGCAGCAGTCGAATCAAATTAAATCACTGATCAAGTTAGCTCCGCAATGTCAAAACGAGGAGTTGCGTAAAGATGTGAAATGTGTGTACCAGCTTGGTCAATTGTTGCACAAGACACCTCCATTTGACTTACTCCCTATGTCATCAGTATCAAAAAACAAAATATTACGGCACCAAGTAACATGAAGATAAGCATTCAAACGGAGATAAGTTCAGTTAAGACAGGAGAAATTGAAAAAATTAACCAGTTACTAGAGCAAGACGATGCTGATGTCAGCAACGTGTTTGAAAACCTAATAAAAAGCTTGTAAAGTTCCAGGAATTCTTCATTTCAATAAAAAAAGATAATTTTGTTTCTGAGTTTAAAACAGTTTTCTTCTTGCGTTTTAATGCTTTTAGACTTTTAAGCTTTCTTGAAATTCCGAAAACTCCGTCTGTTAAGATCCCCCATCTATTAGATTTTATATCTCAACCACCCCCGTTTATCAAGGACCTAAGGGTAGGGGACGAGAAAAGTTGTTGGATCAAAACAGACATTTTTACGTGCATTTGATAAATTTCACGTGAATATTTGTTTTGAGAATAAAGCAGATTAGCGGAAAATCAAAAATTTGAACCACAATTTCAAAAAAAATTTCTCTCCCCTAAATCGAGGTGCTTGAGCAACCTTCGCACCCTCTGGATCTGCTACTGCTTTAAATGCTCCGCCAGCTGCATTAAAGTAAATTATTACCGATGCATGTAATTTGCATCCCCAAACCATTTTAATGCCACCTCACAAATATCCATCGAACCTGTCTTCTTCTATATTTTCTCTAATGGATTTCAAGTTATTTAACCTGGTATATTTCTTAAAAAGCAAAAAAGAGAAAGTTTCTTCCTGAGCTGCAGTTTCAGCCATTTCTATGGTTTTGGTCACCTTCGGGAAACTCCGAGGGATACATTGGTGTCTTAACCCAATCCAATTCCACTTGGCATTTTTATAAATTCTTTCATCCAAGGTCCTCTCTCGAAAAGGTGATTCATTGTGCGACACTTGCCACAAAATGGTTTTTTTCCTTTATAAGTGGAAATTTCATTCACATATTTCGTAAAGAAAGTGCGTTAAAATGAACAAAACTTTAAAACCTTCAGTCTATAAGCACGAGCCTAGTATTTTATTTATTTTATTACTGAGTAAAAAAGTGCCTATAGAAATAACTGAACATTACTGAGCAAAGAAGTGTCTATGAAAATAACTGAGCATTACTGAGTAAAGAAGTGTCAATAAAAATAATTGAACATTACTGAGTATATAAGTGTCGATAAAAAAACCTCTGAACTTTACTTAATACATGGATGCGTGCCCATTCGGTCTACATTCAACTCAGTTTCAGAATTGACCAACTTATTGTTCTATTACACAATGGAGCACGCATACAGGGCACGCATTAAAGACTGGTCTGTTATTATGTAAATTGTCTATAACGAAAAGATAAATCGTCCAAGAACAAGAACAAGGAAAATACAAAGATGCANGTGCCTATAGAAATAACTGAACATTACTGAGCAAAGAAGTGTCTATGAAAATAACTGAGCATTACTGAGTAAAGAAGTGTCAATAAAAATAATTGAACATTACTGAGTAAATAAGTGTCGATAAAAAAACCTCTGAACTTTACTTAATACATGGATGCTTGGCCATTCGGTCTACATTCAACTCAGTTTCAGAATTGACCAACTTATTGTTCTATTACACAATGGAGCACGCATACAGGGCACGCATTAAAGACTGGTCTGTTATTATGTAAATTGTCTATAACGAAAAGATAAATCGTCCAAGAACAAGAACAAGGAAAATACAAAGATGCAGAAGCGCGTCAAAACTTGCTTGCGCTTAATTTTACCACTGCGAACACTGAGAGAAACCGTATTAACGTAGTTCTTACTACGGAAATACTTTAGAAGCACAACAGATATATTTATCGTAACAATCGCATCTTCATCTGGGTTACCTTCTGGGAGAATTGGAGATAAGAGCACATTAATAACAAAAAATTTACAGCCAAATTAATGTGTCAGAATTTAAGTCTAAGCAAAATTTATTGGTGATAAAGTTCCACCAGAACAGTAACGGTTGTTCATTCCTAAGTCAACAGTATCACCCATATTAATGGTTATACATGTTCGACAGTTACTGCATCCTGGTGTATACGTCGTCTGTACAAGGCCGTTGAATCCATATGAAATCGATTATCTGGTTTTCCATTAATTGAAACATGCTCTTCATGACAAGGGTTCTTAGTTAAAATATGAGATGACTAATGTCCGCATGGGGACTATTTAAATTTGATGTTACCAGTAATATGTGCCATGCGACCTGCACATTTTGTATAGATGGAGGTGTGCTCCTTGCTTTAAATCACAGTATATAGAAACACAGTAGGCCAGAAATGGCTTGATTTTGGTGGTATTTGCGTGTGACGTCACTGGGTAGATGGCTGAGTAAATTGCGTTGGTTTTTAATAGGAAAACTGCACGTTCTCACGGATTTCTCCATATTTCATGCTTATTTCGTAGACTTTCATGATTGTTTACCATTGTTACAGTGACGAACTAAGTTAACTGAGCTAATTGGATGCTTAAATGCTCAACATAAGCTTAACATAAGCTTTTTTTATGATATAGACTACCAGGTACACTTACCAAATGTCTTGCTATTCCTTGTGATCCTTTAACTTTCTCTTCGCTCTTCTACTTTGGCTGTCAGCTTTGACGGATTCATTTAAAGATTTTAATCTGATAAAAAATCTAGTCTTAAGGTACAGAATCACAGCTTCTTGTGGAAACTTTCCTGGGTTTGGTGATTTGAAAGAATTGATCAGTGAATTTAGACTATACGTTCGTTTAAGTCCATCTCCATTGTGTGTGACGAAATGATGCTCGAGGTAATGGCAATACTCAAGCCAGCTTTCTGATGGAGTTGTGAGACCACCACGGTCTACATAGCTAATCCATCCAGAAGCTCCTTGATCTACTCCAAGCTCCGGATACTCCAGTCTCAACCTATGGGCCACAAATCCAGCAACATACTCCAAACCGCCCTTTTCAGAGATGTTGTGTATCTCCAAGTATCCGGAAACACAATCGTCGTTTTCTGCTTGAGTAGATGAAACATCAATTGCACTAGCACTATCAGAAACCTCAGATAGCACTTCTGCTGTTAAAATGTCTGAGTCATCGACGCAAGTATTGCCAGTTCTGATTTCGCCACACGTTCCACTTGCAACTAGCTTTCTAATGTTATGAATAACATCAAGTGGGGATGGGTGGCGAAGGAATCCGGATGCTCCTCTTA
>RDPX01000083.1:2313082-2339052 GCA_003991215.1 Morbakka virulenta
GGGAGAGAGAGAGAGAGAGAGAGAGAGAGAGAGAAAGAGAGTGGGGGTGGGGGGGGTGTACGGAGTACATTTATAAGTACGTATGCGTTGCAGTAGTTAAATCTGCACATCCAAACACATGGTTAGAGGGAAGTTGGGCACAGAAAGAGGCCTGTATATCTGATTATATTCAATGGGGGAAATACAGTTGAAATTATCAAATAACTAGCGGTACGGCTTAGTTTTTTCCTGATAAAAATTTACCAGCGAAAAACAGAATTGATGACTTAATTGTTCGAATTAGTATCTGGGGCTTAATTATGAGGCATCGGTGTTTCACTGTGCCTGATTGTTTTACAACCAAATTCTCCACGCTTCCATTAAATTTGGTATTCTTCCCAACAACTATACTAACAACTTATCCCAAGCAAATTGAAATTCCTTAATAAAATCCGATGAGTTACAAGTTTCGGTTCCTTCGTTTTCGTGTCTCGGCTGCAGCGTTTCTGCCAAGTAGCGGGCACATGATATTGCCGATGGTGTGGGCTCCTCTAACTCAGCAAAGTTGCAATTTAGGGCGTCTGAACATTGCAGGACGTGGTCCATAGTCTGTGTGGCATTACAGCTGCAGGTGTCAGATGTTGATAATCCCATTCGTTTCATGACAGATTTGGATCTACCAGAATCAGTACGTAGCCGGTTTAGACTGTGCCACGTTGTCCAGCCAAGATCGTGGCCAGCAGCAAGTTGTTCTTTGGGAACTACACCTCTGCTCTCAAACGCTGTTGAGTTAGTAGATTCATCCCATAGTGCCTTCCACATGGTTTCTCGTTGAGATTGAGAAGATGAGATATTTCATCTGGTATAGGCAGGAAGCTATGACTTGACTTCAGTCGAGTTAGAGGTGGACCATGCATTGCATGGTGACGCTCATCGGTGATTTGTATTAATCGTTCCCGATCAGAGGCGGATGTCCTTCTCTCGTGTGGTGTGGCTTTGCCTGACAGAGTATGGACTGGTGTGGATCGTACTGTCCCTGTAATTATTCCACAAGTTTCGGTTAAAAACCTTAAGCTATTTCTATTTGTAAAAGCACCTTTTCAACTCAAATTTCACTAATAAGGCCTATTTGACTAAGAATTGTGAAAACATAAATTTTAATGTAAGATGTTGGGTTTTTTATTACTTATGTACTTATGTCAATTCAAGCACCCGGCAGAAAATGAGTACGAAGTAAAAACAAGTTGAATAAAATTTAAAGGTGGCTATCATGCACAGCACATCATTTCCCCACAGAAAACATTATTTTCTACGCTCAAAAAACAAAATTCATTATTACAGTAAAGCAAAATTACAATGATAAATAATACATCACAAATGTCCTTACTCTCTGTCTTTTCCGCAGAGTGGTTTCGGATAAGTGTCCATGTTTGATAAGACAAGTCAGCTCACCACATTAAAGCTTCGTGTGGTTACAGCAATAAAAGCAACACAAACCAGTACGCCAACAAACACCAAATTCAAACAATTGTAAACTAAAAAAAGCCAACGTGGCTACCGTGTTTTTAATTGTATTATGGGCTTGTGAATTGCCTTTCTTTTCACATCGATGTCTTTGTTTTTTAAATGGCAGTTGCTATTTAGCCGTCAGACGGCTGGACATCTCGAAACCTATTCCACTGTTATTGCCATTTTGTGTTGTCTGACAGAATATTGGTAGAATATGCTTCGGTTAAGAAGGCCGTCAGACAGCTAAACAGACACTTCGTTTTGAAAAAATGGAACTATGGTGTCAGGACAAACTCGTGTGCCTGGGATGAAACCAGACAGGCATCAATTCAAAAATTGTTGAACAAAGGGGTACTGGTCTGGGGGTTCCAGCATCCCAAATCGTCAGCCACCACAAATGGAAAAATAGTACTGCACTTGCTTAATAGCGGCACATCAAAAGTTGTATGAAAATGCATGAAAATCAACTATAAAACAGCTTCTGAAGGTTTTCTTTTGTCATTAAAGGGAAGTGTACTTTTAGAGTCGTAAGGTTTTTGGTAAAAGAATTATTCAGGGATCTAAATCAGTGACGTCATCAGGAGGTGGCCATGTCCACCCCAGTTTCCCAAGATCGAACTTCTAATTTGTCCAAAACCGTTAGAAAAAATATTTCTGGTAAGTGGTGGTGGTGACTTGATTTGCATTGACTTTCAACATTTGGTTGTGCACTTTTGAAGAGGATAAATGCCATATGTGGTATGGCTATTAATAAGTGAGGTATTTTATCACATACTTTTCATGACGTATGAGCGTATTGATTTTGAACCTTTGATAACTGTTTTTCCTTTTAACTTCTGAATTCCGATCTTGTAAATTAGGGGAAATGTCTGAAATTACATATAAAACTGGGTTTTTTTGTAAACATAAATGGAACCAAAAATATTGCTGGAAATCGTTGTTTTTTATGAAATTCCCCAAAAGTCGTTAGTAGTAATGAAAACTGCAGCCAAAAAGATTGTAAGATTTAAAGCTTAAACCGGACAACATCAAATATGCAACCCACTCATACAAGATCTCTGAAATCAACAAAAAAAGGATCAGATTAAAAATAAAAAACAGAAAAGACATTTTTGTCTTTCACAGATTCCCATCCATGAAATACCCGAAAAAAAGCAATAGATCAAGAAAAAGTGGGACAGAAAGGATGCATGACAATATCAAATGCAAGGTATATGGATCGTCCCTCCAGGAATCTCTGTGGGAAGGCCCTTCCTCTTGGGTTGTTCTACATCCAGTGCTTAAACATCTAGAGATCACCTGTCCTGCATGGTTGGGACCTGTGGCTGAGGACCCTACCAAGGAGAGACCAGAGCTCTACACTTGATCTTAGCAAAAAGGCCGAGAGAGACTCTTGCCTTTACGAATATGGCAAATAAAAAGGCATACGAGATGGGATTATTGTTCAAATGATGTGATATGCATCAAATGAACGAAAAACAATCACACCAAGCATAAACAAAGACTTTGAAAAACACCAAGAAGAAATAAAGTTGGTAGGTCCAATTTTCCTCTTTTACCAAAACCACAGAAACCTACTTGCTCTGTATGGAGCCTACGACAGATTAATCTTTTAAACTTAATCCGAAAAGTCATCTCAAAGCTACCTTAGCACGTATGAACGGAAGACTGAGGAACATTTGCCATCAAGTTAATCTGAGTATAGAGCTGGAATATCAACATATGACACAATGGAGGCACACCGCTTTATTGCTGTAAAATGTCAAATATACCAAGATACTTAAATTTACATTATCGGGATTGATATGAGTTAAGCGTTTGACACAGTCGATCATCAATCTCCCTTAAATAAGATGGAAAGTTTACAGATGAAGATGACATAAGTAATGGTACATCAATTGCTAAGGGAAACAATCATTTCCATCTACTTCAAGAGATATGAACCTGAAACTATCTGTACCAACATGGGCCAAACCCAAGGAGATTCTATCAGTGGGTGTTTTCTAAAAGTTTAAAAAAAGAGAAAAGTTAATCCACATGAAACCATCAACAAATGATTCATATGCTACTAGATTGTCTCTCCCAACAGACATGGAATACGCAAATGACACCGATTTTGCAACTGAGTGCTTTCATGAAAAGGAGTATATCAAAAACATCGTGAAAATACTCTAGCCAAGCCTAAATTCAAAGTAAATGACGATAAAATGTAGAAAACCATCATTTAAAGAAAGGAGCATCAGGAAAAATAATGATGGAGAAACGAAAATGTGAAGAGAAGAAACCAGCTATTAAATGCAGCTATGGAAAATATGGATAATCTCTGGTACAGGAGAAAATTCTCTTTTAAACCCAAAACAAAATACCAGACGATTTGAAAAATTTAAGAACAATTGCAGAGGGCCGAGGTAATGGGTAAGTAATTATTGAGAGTCTTTAATCCAGTACATGGTGATTAACTTGACAATTGAAAGCTGTAACTTGCATAGAATTTGGTAATCTGTCAAACCAAGTATCAATAGTAATCTAATAAATATAATCAGTAGATCATCTTCGAATAAATTTTGTGCTAGTTAGATGTCATATAACTTGTCAGATAGCTTGGGCAGAGCAACTTTATGCTGTATACTTTGTCCTCAACAAACCACAAATTGAGTAAATAAAAGTAAAGTCGCATGATGATTCATTAATGATAGGCTACCAAGGATGCCTACTAGGACGCGTATTTTCCCAACATCAACCCAAACTAACCATATACATTCTCTCTGTTTAATTCCGCGAATTAAAAATGATAATGTTCTCACTATACGGAAGAGACATTTAAATTAATTCCTTCTTGCAAATTAAAGTACCTGAACCCGTAAGATTTCGCTTCTCGTTAGGTGAAGTGAGACAATACTCAGCAACTCATGCGGTCATCTCAATCGCGCAATTCCAAAATGAATTATCAAAAACTTTGTGGTCAGAACAACACAGTTAACGACTCCGATGTAAAGTGCGACTGACGTCACTTAAATATCTTAATAATTTGCAATTTTTCATGCCAAATTCAGATTGAACGAAAACGTGTACTGCAGACTAGTGATCTAAAGTGGTTCATGTCTTAAACCTGCAACTTTTGACAGGTATGAGGAGGAATAGGTGGCAGGGTCCAAAAAAATACTGTATAGCAACATCAGTATAGCTGCATAGCTGACCATGAGCTATCGACATAATTGTTTGAGATGTGCTACAGCAGATGCGAAAAACAATATGTGAGACGAATTGGAAGAACAGTTCCATTGTAACCAACCAACACACCTTCAAAAGCACTGACAGGGGCACCATCCATCAACTCTGGCCTCATTCTTTTCGCCTAAAATTAATAAGGGTTGAATTTAGTGTTAAACTGTACTACCATCACACAACAATGGTAACACTGGTATACCCACTGGTAACAGAATAAACATCATGCTTTCCCTTCGTTGCTAGCACTTTTAGAGATTTGAAACCACAAGACATGCCTGTTGCATCAATGTTGTAGATTTGAAAGGACCGGGATTTGCCTTTGTCGAGCAATAATTTTAAAGGATGATAAAAGGTTAGAACACTTTTCCAGCAATAAAATCTATTTATAGCCAGGCCTTACGGTTCTCGCACAGACAATTCCAGACGCCTTTTCAAAAAGGCACAGACAGATATCCTTCCATGAAGCAATGTACCCTTGTTGATAAGGTGATTAATTTTCTCTTTTTAACAGAATTATAACAAACGTCTTTCCAGCTAAAACATGCTAAGATCGTAAAAAGACCCATGCATCTTCTTCTTCTTTGACTTTCGGCTTTTCCCTTTAGGGGTCGCCACAGCGGATTTGTCTCCTCCATTTCGCTCTGTCCGCTACCTCATGTTGCTGCACTCCTGCAGCTCTCATGTCCTCTTCAATCACATCCAAATATCTTATCTTCGGTCTGCCTCTTCGTCTTCTTCCAGGTATATCCATTTCCAGCATTCTCCTTCCTATATACTCTTCCTCTCTCCTGAGCACATGGCCAAACCACCTCAGTCTTGACTCCCTTTGCTTGTCTCCCAGTCTCCTCACATGCGCAGTGGCTCTAATATATTCGTTTCGTATCCTGTCCAACCGGGCGACTCCCAACGACCATCGGGGCGACTCCCAACGACCATCAGAGCATTCGTAGTTCTGCCACCTCTAGCTGAGCCTACTGATTCCTTGATGTCGCCACTGTCTCTAGACCAAACAGTAATGCAGGTCTCACAACTGTCTGATATACTTTGCCCTTTACCTTCGGAGATATCTTCCTATCGCAAATAACACCCGTAACTTTCCTCCATCCGTTCCATCCCGCCTGTATTCGTTTTTTCACTTCTCTGTCACAGCCTCCATTGCTCTGTACTGTAGACCCAAGATATTTGAATTCGTCCACCCTCTTGACTATCGTTCCTTGCATTCTTATCTCTTCGTCCCCTCTCCCATTCAAGACCAGATATTCGGTTTTAGCTCTGCTAACTTTCATGCCTCTTTTCTCCAGGGCGTTCCGCCACCTTTCCAGTTGTTCCTCTGCTTCATCTCTCGTCGTGTTACATAGCACAATATCATCTGCAAACAGCATGGTCCAGGGCTCCTCCATCCTCACATCCTCCGTCAATTGGTCCATAATGATAGCAAACAGAAAGGGGCTTAGGGCTGAGCCTTGGTGTAGGCCGACCTTCACCTCGAACCAATCAGTCAATCCAGCGGCACTCCGTACTGCAGTCATGCTATTCTTATACATATCTTGTACCATTTCCACATACTTCTCTGTTACTCCAGACTTCCTCATGCAATACCATAACTCATCCCTCGGGACCCTGTCGTACGCCTTCTCTAAGTCGATGAACACACAATGAAGCTCTTTCTGTCCTTCCCCATACTTTTCCATTAGCATTCGCAGTGCAAATTGCGCATCTGATGTACTCCTACCCGGCATGAACCCATACTGCTGTGCACAGATATCCACCTCAGCCCTCAGCCTTGCATCCAAAACCCTCTCCCACAGCTTCATTGCATGACACATCAGCTTAATTCCGCGATAATTACCACATTCCTGCACATCTCCCTTGTTCTTAAATACTGGGACCAGCACACTTTTCCTCCATTCAGCTGGCATCTCCCTGCCTGCAAGTACCTGGTTGAAGACATTGGTAAGTATTTCCAGGCCTTGTCTACCTAGCGCCTTCCACGCTTCAATGGGAATATCGTCCGGGCCCACTGCCTTCCCATTCTTCATTTTCTTCAGTGCTTTTCTCACTTCACCAATGTCTATCTTCTCCACTCCACGGACCTTTTTCTCTTGAGTCTCTTCCCTCATTTCCCTTGGGTTCTCGGTATTCATCAAATTCTCAAAGTAACTTTTCCATCTTTGTAATACTTCCTCTTCCCTTGTGAGTAGCCGTCCGTCCTCATCTTTTATGACTCTGACATGTTGAATGTCCTTGGAAGCCTTGTCTTTTTGTTTTGCAATTCTGTATAGCTCCTTCTCACCCTCCCTTGTGTCAAGACGGTTGTAAAGGTCTTGGATTGCTACTTCTTTTGCCTTGGCTACCTCTCGCTTTGCTTTCTTCCTTCTTTCACAATATTCACTCCGATCCTCCTCACTGTTTGAATGATCAAACTTTTTCTTTGCCTCTCTCTTCATCTTGATACTATCCTGCACTCTGTCATTCCACCACCAAGTATCTTTGTCCCTCTTCTGACGCCCCTTGCTTACCCCCAAGACTGTCTTTGCTGCTTCTCGTATTCTGTCAGTAGTACTTGTCCAATTACTGAGCACATCTGCTTCTGGGCTAACCAAGTCCAATAGCTCGCGATTGAAGTTTCTCCGGCATTCTGGGTCCTTCAGCTTCCACCACTTTATCCTCGGCTCTACAATTTTCTTCCTTCTTTTCTTTGTTTTGATGGTGAGGTTGCAAATAACCACCTTGTGCTGTGCAGCTACACTCTCTCCACCTAGTACCTTGCAATCAGTAACTTCCTTCAGATCCTTCCTTCTGCAGACTATATAATCGACTTGCGTGCATCTTCCTCCACTTTTATAAGTCACTCTCTGGTTTTCCTTTTTCTTGAAGTATGTATTCAGGATGGCCATCTCAGTTCTCTTTGAGAAGTCGACAATGTGCTGCCCATTTTCGTTCCTCCTGCCATAACCATACCTTCCCACCACACTTTCATTGTCTCTGTTCTCTTCTCCGACATGTCCATTGAAATCCGCTCCGATGAAACTCCTTTCTGCTCTCGGTACTCTCAGGATGGCTGCGTCCATGTCTTTCCAGAAGTCTTCGCTCTCTTCTCGCGGGCATCCAACCTGTGGCCCATATGCACTGATCACATTCATCATTTTCTCTTCTACCTCAAGCTTTATTCTCATTACCCTGTCGGATATCCTTTCTACCTTAATTGGACGATATTTTCTTTACGCTGGGCGCTACCTAACATACCAGATTAAATTGATCACAGAAAGAGTTATACAACACGGGAGCACTTTTCTGATCAATTGACAATGCTATACCGCGTATACTCTGAATCCTATCTGAAAATTTAAGTACAAACTGCAATTCGGCATGTTTTCTTATTACTTCTCTTTTATGAAGCTTTGAAGATCTTCCAAAAAGTCCACATACTGTCGGTGTTCAAGATTTGTGCTAAAATCCAGGAGAGTTTCCACAAAATTCGCACCAATTCCTCTCTCGTGTAAGATGTTCATCAACAAGTTATACAAATTCCCATCCATGTTTTCTGCCTCCGCTTCGTACATTGATAAGCCTGATTTCTTAGCATCTGGCCTTGGCAATACCATAACACTCTCAAATCTAAACACTTCATCAAGATCCTCGGCAAGTCCTTCTTCATCTTCGACGCCCATTCCGGTATTATATTCGCACTGATACTGGAGAGTTTTTCCCGAATCCTTAATTATCTGAACATAGAATGTTGGGTAAGAAACAATCTTAGATGCTGGTTCTCCATCATCACCATCAGCTGCTTCATCCACATTCAAATTTTCATTTAAATCAAACTCAATCTGTATCCTTTCTCCATTATGCGTTCTTGACAAAATAACACGAGAGCCTTCATTTTCAATTTTAAAATTCTTGAAATGTGGTGGTCTTTCTATATTATCTTTTTCTGCATCAATTTCTTCTTTCAGGAACTGAAGCACTTCTCCATCTCCTTCTGTTATTTTGTGAATACCACAGCTACATAATTTTGTGTTCATAACCAGTGGTTTTCCTTGAAGAAGGTCAGTTTTTGCCGAGGTACTACATGCAACATGACTGAGGATTGACTTGGACCTTGCATATATGTTAGGCCACTTTTTGCTTCCTTCCGATGACGTTGCACGAAGTGATGACAGAATCTGCCTTGCTGGGGAAAGTGCTAACCTTGGTACTCTGTTGGACAGTGACATAATCGTAGGAAAGGAGCTAATCCCCAATAAATGGTACCAACTAGGTAATGCAGTAAAGAAAAGACTTCTCACCACATGTGCAAAAAAAATATCTGTGCAGTATCTGCATCATGTGGAGGTTAAAACAAGATGGTGTTTCTNAAAAGTACACTCTCCAGTAAGGCGTCCTTTAGGGCTATTCCAATGCCATTTCTTCTTTTATCAACCCCATGATAGAACAAATTGTAGCCATCTCCGAGGTGCCTTGCCTTGCTCCCTTTCCACTTAGTTTCCTGCAAGCACATGATGTCTATGTGCCTCCTTTCCATCAAGTCTGCAATCTCCCTTCCCTTTCCATTCATTGTTCCTACATTGAGTGTACCAATCCTTAACGATCTCTCTTTTACCTTCCTTCTCTCCTTCTTTTTCCTCCTTTTCTTTCCTCCTCTGTTCTTCTTCCACTTTTCCGCAGTAACATAGTTTCCAGCATCACCCTGCACAATAGTGATGTTGGCGGTCGTTGGTAACCCGGGCCTCGACCGATCCGGTATGAAGATTTGACTATGTATCCACATCATATTTCATTTGGCGGTTTGTTTTTCTACGACCGGATGCCCTTCCTGACGCCAACCACAGTTATCGGCGGTGTGCCTAGCTTTTGTCCCAAATGGACCTACTCGCAAGGCAGCGAGTGGGTATTCCTGACCGGTGACCTCAGAGGAAGTTCATACGTCCAGGAATGCGCCGCCCCGACTCAGGTAGGACGGGCCAACAGGAATTGAAGGGTCCGTAACCCCGGGAGGGGTGGCAAACCGGGTACTTCGCCTTGCCAAAGGGCGACCCGGAGACTTTGCAGGGCAGGGTTGTCTATAACCTGAGGCCCATGGGCCCGCATACCCCCACCACCACCACCAAAAGACCCATGCATCACTTTGGTAAATTACACAAGTTATGTTTGAAAATGATACACATACTTTCGACCCAAGCTTCTTTTGGTGACAATATTCAACTTCACAGAACTTTGGTGTTCCTTTAACTCTCCGATGCAGAGTTCTTAGGAACACTAAATACTTCAAAAGCTTTGGGGATTGGCATTGACTTTGATCGTACAGCATCCATAACAGCAGGCATATTTGGCTCATTCAAATTCCCCTGGTTTGTTTCCTTTTGGTAATTTCTCACCGTCTATTCGACATGGATCAAAATGACCACGAACAAATAGCTAAACTGAACATAACAAAAGATGAGATTTAACCCTATCATTGCCAAAAAGTTTGTGACACTTCACATTTATAATAAAAAATATAATAGAAAAACGAAGTTTAGTAAAACTTTCTTTGCCTGTTTTCATCTTATTGCTGGTAAAAATCACGACAACTATACTGCTGTAATTTGGCTATGGCCACAACCTTCCCAAAATGGAAGTCCTTTAACGACCCAGATATTGTAAGATTGTTTATTGTAACAATGCAGAAGAGCTTCTTGGTACTAGGGGACTGTGTAAACACTGACAAACTGAGTGGAGACTTAATAATGATAGTTGCAAAGTGAGTTAAAAATGTATTTTACTTCGCAAGGGAAACATTTGCAGTTCGATCCTTATAGGGTACTCCATCAAAATGAAGCAAAGGAGAATGTTGAAAGATAAAAATTATTTTGAAAATTTGCAGAATCATCATTAATGAATGACTTTTTTAGATATAACAATTGCAAAGCTCTGCCAGTTTAACAAGGAGGTTGTACAAAATACCCTTTTGGATGAATGAAATGTGTAAATGAAGAACTGGGCCACTTTAAATTTTGTCATAATTTTTAAGGGAAATTAACCAGCAAATCTTATGGCGCAGTGGTTGAAAAACATCGACTGGAACAACTGTATGGTAGCATCCTCTCTTGGGTTGAATTTAATTAAGCTGGGTACAAAATAAAGTACGCCTAAAATAGTGAGAAAATTTTTTACCATCAAGCAATGAGAAATCGATACAAAGCAAATGAGAAAGGAAATGATTAGCTAGAAGCCTTCCAATAGAAAGGAAGACCTGTGATGAGTCAGGCTGTACGCATAGGAAGAGTGTTGTTTTTAAATATTGTCAATAGTTTAATAATAACATTACAGAATCATCGATGGATCACTTTGGCCATATTGTTCCCCTACTAGAAAATAGCTTGTGCTGTATCATATCGGTCGCTATTTCAAGTGATAATGAAAGTTGTGGTTGAAAATGTGATTAGAAAAGTTAACGTAGTTCAAAGGAAACAGCAACTGGTCCATGTTGTCGTTGGTTTCTTTCATTTGTACAGAATGGCTAATCTGAATGAAAGAGTAGTTATGAGGCTTCTATTGAACTAGTCGATAAAAAGTTTCCATTCCGTAGCAGCATAGTCCATCCCCATTGATTTCATCAAATCAGCAATGTTGTTGCAGTAAACCAATGACGAATCCCTCAGGGTTGTGAAAAACTGTCTAAATTCTCCTTCACGCTCTTGATATCAGTGGAGTGTTGTTCCAGGTGCCAGCAAATTGTTCTCACAAAGACGAGAGCCCAGAAGCTGTGGCGATTCCTTTGAAAAGTTTAGGTCTCGTGTCAGGTCATTAAGATCTGCTTGTGTTAGAGGCACTGGCCATTCATTCTCTCTTGACATATATTCTCCCCCTCTCTTCTGTCATATGTGTTATCAGATTTCGATTCAGAGCTGGATTCATTGCAACATCTAGCTCGGAAACTGGTAGGTCTGGACCATGAAGAGCTGGTCTTATGGGAGGCGAAGTATCAGGATACTAAACAAAATGCTTTTTCTTGGAATTGATTCCTTGAAGATTAGTCATGCAACAATAGCAGTCTATCACATGATCTTTACCCCCTCTCCACACCACAGGAACAGCGAATGGCATATTTTTTCTTTTGATATTTCTCCAATCACGCAAGTCCTCAACACATGTTTTGCAACTAAAACGGAGTGCAAATGGCTTTTTCTGGTCTACCAGCTCAACTCCAAAGTAATCGTGATATGGCTTCTTCACAAAATCAGTTATTTTTGCAAGGCGACCAGGAAGAATCACATTACCACATATATAACAGAACCTGTCGGGATGACTTGTACATTTGTGGTCCATTCTCTCTTGATCTTAAATACTAACTAGAAACATTATATCTGTTCCTTGCGATTTCAATACACATTGACTGGTGTTCAGCTTTGCTAAACAATAAATTACCATCCAGGTGTAAAAATAAAAAGTTTCAGTTTCAGTTTCCTAAAGTTAAAGACAGATTGAGTTTCGGTTTCAGATTTAGGCTCTTTCAGTTTCGTTTTATATATATAAGCCAAACGTTGGATCAGCTGTAGCCCTGTTTTTCTTGAACTGAGTGCTATTCAAGGGTCAAAACGTGCACTAATCATATCTCAAAAACTTGACCTGACCAAAAATGGATGGTATTTTTGGATTCAGCGCACTAAAAAATACACAAATCAGTGGAAAAACGTTCGACCTTTTTTAAAAAAAAGTTTTAAGAGCAAACCAGTGTCATCAAAGTCATCAATAGAGGTAGGTAGTGATTTAATATTCTACCAAGGTTATTTCTTATTGTTATCCTCATTTTTTAAATAATGTTAGTGTTAATTTTATTATAAAGTACCCTCTGAGGTATTACTGAAAATGGAACTTATTTGCTTGTTATCAATACTAAACCTGCATACTAAACCTCTTTGTTGTATAACATCATTTATGTCGGTAAAATTACAATTCCCATTTTAATGGTATAGTTGTCCAAGTAGTTTTATTATGAGTATATATTAGAGCGTTATTATTATAAGTACTGCTTATATTAAACCAACTATAAGACATTTCTATAGAATTTAATCCCAGTCGATGTATTTTATTCTTTTCTAAAAATACTTCAGATTGAAAATTAATTATAAAATCATGACTTTTGGATTTTTTAATCCCATCTTGACTATTGGTAAATATTGAAAATTCCATATATTAGTTCGTCACAAAACTTTTTCAATATAAACATCATATAAAGTCTTGTTAAAATAACCAGGTTTTATAAGATGATTAAAAGTTTCTAAACTTTCATTGTGTAATTGAACTGAATTATTGCACGCTGCTTTACAACCGGTAAGTAATTTCATTCTATTAATCAATTGGTTTGGATCGGTATAGTATATCCTGCCTCCAATTAATTTATTCTTACCAGAAGATTGATGCTTGGCCATATTTGTAGTTTTATCTTTTCCTGAGTATCTGATATTTGATCAGGTAAGTGATCATAAAAAATAAAATCTTCTAATCCCCTTTTCAAAACATTTTCATGTTCTTACAACTGTTTATTCATATCATCTTGCTTTTTGTCAATAGTCTCTTTAACATCTTTTTGAGCATCTGCAGTTGGCTTAAATATAGTTTTATTTACCATTTGCAGATCTATATCTCCAATCCTTAAAAGATTTGATAATATTTGGAATGTTTTTCTTTATAGCATCAATCTGTAAGGATTTTTCTGTTACTTATATCCATGTTATAATAAAGAGTTAGATAAAATAAGTGTTAATTTAACACTTATCTATTAAGATTTTTAAATTCAATTCAATACTTATCTATTAATGAACTATTGTATTATAATACGAAAAAAGCAAATTATGATGATGATAAAAAAATAACAAGAAGAGAGATTAAACAACTTTATAGATGAGATGTTTAGATTGTTCATCTGTGGACACAGTAGTTGTGGTAAAATAAACATGTTAATGCACTTGTAGTGTGTTGTTTTATGTTGTTATGATGATAAATACACAAAAGATATTCAACTTTATAGAGGTGAAAACGCTGTTTATGAGTTTATGGAAGTCATTTTACATTAAGTTAAATATTGTAAAATATTATTAAGAACAAATTTAACAAACCTTTAAGAATGAGGAAAGAGATGGAGAAGAATTTCAAAAAGTAAATCAATGTCATATTTGTAAAAAAAGTATAATGATAAAGATATCTATGTTAGAGATCATTGTCTTGTAACTAGAAAATATAGAGGATCTGCACATCAAGACTGTAAATTAAAACTAAGAATAGATTCTGATTACCTGTTATATTTCACAATTTGAGGAGGTACCATTTTTACTTTACTATGCAGAATGTTGGAGATATAGCTAAGAATTACTCTTTTAAAAGTGAAAGAAGAGATGATTGTCAGATGAATACCAATGCTATTCCAAAAAATATGGAACAGTATTTCAGTTTCATGTTAAGAAATAGTTTAACTTTCCTTAATAGTTTTCAATTTTTGAGAAAAAGAAGCCTTCAAGTAGGCATAAGAAGTTTTAAAAACTGAAAAACTAGATTTGATGATGAGAATTAAGCGTTTAGAAAAGTGCATTCATTCATTAGGTACGTAAAACAGATTAATGTTATTTTATATCTACCTTCGTATTTTCCACTTGGTAAATCTATAGTAGCAATCCTATGTTTCTCTTTCCAGCAAATTTCACAAAAGCCTTTGAACTCATTCAAAGACATATTTGATGATGCATTTAAATCTAACTCAATCTGGTCCGGTACATCGTTGCAGTCTGTAAAAAAATTCAGCTTTGATTTTAAGGTTGTCATTAGATTTGTCTACTTCGTCTACAGTTTCAATTATATCAACTTTGCTTTCATGAAAGAGGTCTTTATTCTCAAAGGTATTGGTAATCTGTTCCTTTGACAAACCATTTTGAAATCCACCTCTAAGTATCTGGTATTCTAATTCAAACAATCTTTTTCCAAAAACAAAACCCAGTTGTAATCTAACCATTTAGGTTAAAGAAGCAAATTAAGCAGTGGTGTCGTTTTCCCAATCCTGATTTACCATTAATCAAACCTACTCCTTGGAAACAGAGCATTGTTATTTCTTTTGAGTGAATCTGAAGTCCATGTATAACACGAGTTTATTATTTTCATTATTCTAGAGTACGGAAAAATCGGAGAGATGAAACATTTTTTGAAAACTAATAATAGGGCGGTTGGAATAAAAGGACGGGGTGGAAAAATGGGTGAGATTGAAAATAGAGGACACAGACTGAAGAAGGAAATATTTCAAATCAAGACATCTATTCATGTGCAATTCACTTTTTCAAACTTCTTGCATTTCTGTAGGCCGTTTTAATTTGGTTGCGCGCTGCAGTGAACTGAGTAGATATCTCTTATGACTGAAGAACTTTACTCATTTCATTAAGGAATCGAGCATCTTTGTTTATTTTTTCATCTTCCGATATTCAAACAAGGAAGACGGTATTTCCTATGACTAAGTTACTTTCTTTGCTTTGTATTGGGCTCATAGCTTCGATAGGAATATCGCCACTCAGAACTTGATCAGCATTAACTTCTTCGTCATCAGCACATTGTTTATCCTCAGTCCCGTTGTCTTCCATTTCCTCTCCGTCAAGCAGTTTAGATCCTTCTACGTTTTTCATTCTCTTGATTCCTTTCGGACGAATTAGCAAGCAGGTTACCTTTTGCTTTTGGTGGTGGTTTGGACATCGTTTCAACTCTGAAATTTCTCATACTTTCTCCAACAAAAGTAAAAATTTTATCACTAACTTGTTAGTCTTCGGATCCATCAAGTGCGTTAGTGACTCATACCGACTTGAAAGCTGCATGGCTGTCAAACTTGACACTTTCCTCGGCATCACGAGCAACTTCATCATTTCATTTCGGTCAGGGGATGGGATATTTTGTTGATCCTTCGTTAACTCTTGGAGCATAATTCAGACTCTTTCTTTCTCTATTCACTCTTCAGATGTTTGTGCAGATGGGTGTCATTCACCTGGCCAAAGCCTGTGATACCTCCACCAACGATAACTAATTTGTATCCCTGATTGCATAGAGCCTGCCTTACTTCTGGCATTAGATGGACTGCATAATCATCCAAGACGTAGATTGCGAAGTTCGCGTGACTAAATATATTAAATCGATTTGGCAAGCGCTTGGCTGTTTCAAGAAGCTGCTCTAGGCGATGTGAACCTTTGGCAGCCCATTGATACTGCACCCCTGGTGGTGGTGTTAGTTTAGGTGGGCGTTTCCCAGTATCCTTGAAAACAAATTCTGGGGCTAGTTTAATACTTACATCTGTAGCAACTTGAGTGAATGCAGTGACACGCTCTCTAGATAAATGATGGTTTTCTTTGACAAAAGTGTCATTGTTTTTGAAACTTAGAGTCGCTTGACCACTGGATTCATTTCTATGCCATGGCATTTGGTCTCCATTTATTACACTGGTAAACAAAGAAAAACTTTTTTTCTCTGGCATGGAATTTAAGAACAGTTTTAGACTAATTTGAGAGTGCTGAATTCAAGTCTGATCTTAGATTTTCTCCATCACATCAAGTTTTTGCGCTATACAAATTTTTATTTTTTTCATGAATTTTTAAGAAAATAATATCCTATCAAACAGTGTAGCAAAATAAGACCGGATTATATCGTTCATTTTGGTAAATTGGCTTTTCATTTAGTCTCCTAATAAAGGGAAGAAAATTTTTGTTTTCTTAGAACATGCATAATATAACCATTTTTTATGATACGAAAGTAAAAAAACAGATTTCAACTTATACAAGACTCGTTTGCAGGTAGAGTTTTTATTTATTGTTATTATTCTGCTGTCTTTTTTTTGTGAAACAATGTGTAACAAATTTGTTCTTACCTGCAGGATGTGTTACTGACCTAACAATGACCTCTACATCTCACAGAAGACAGTGCTCAAGTGATACAAATACATTTTGCTACATTTGTGGGAGCTTTACTTTGAAGAATCAGAAGCGCAACATTACTGACTTTATTAAAAGTGTGTATTTGGCTTATTTCAAAGTACCATTTGGAGACCAAGACAAGCATTGGGCTCCTCACAAAGTGTGCAAAACCTGTGTTGAGATCTTGAGATCATGGTCTCAAGGAAGGAATGCAAAACTCAAGTTAAGAGTCCCTATGGTTTGGAGAGAACCAAGCAATCACTTAGATGACTGCTATTTCTGCCTTGTCAATGTAAAAGGTTTCAATAAGAAAAACAAGCAATATTTGCAGTAACCAAGTATCCCTTCAGCTATTTGACCAGTTGCCCATAGTGAAGAAATACCTGTATCAATATTTACTGAGCTTCGAAAAATTGATGCTCACCTTCTTCTAGTGATGAAGAAGACACTACAGATATGTTTTAGCCTTGTGATGAAGATAGTGACAAACCAATACTGTTTGTTTGCTCAGCAGGCTTTGAATGATTTGGTTAGAGATCTTTATCTACCAAAAGAGTCTGCTGAACTGTTGGCTTCAAGACTACAAGAGAATCGAATGTTGAAACACGGCACAAGTGTCTCATTTTATCGTACCAGGGAAGCAGAACTGCGGAAGTACTTTCATTCAGATGGCCAGCTTGTCTATTATACTGATGTAGAAGGGTTATTTCTCTTTATGGGACTTCCAGCTTATGATTCAAGGGAGGAGGCTTTTTATTGACAGTTCCAAAACAAGTTTGAGATATGTTTTGTTACACAATAGAAATAAGTATTGCTCGGTACCAATATGTCATTCTGCAAAACGTAAGAAAGAATATAACAACATCAAGATTGTTCTAGAGAGGTTGCAATATCATGTTCATGGGTGGGTAATTTGTGTGGATTTGAAATGGTTAACGTTCTTTTAGGTCAGCAAGGAGGGTACACAAAATACCCCTGTTTTCTGTGTTACTGGAACAGTAGAGCTACAGCAGAGCATCGGGTGAAGAATGAATGATCTCAGTGGCAGAGTTTGGCATCTGGCGATAAGAATGTCATCAATGATCCTCTAGTGGATAGGAGGAACATTATCTTTCCTCCCTTGCACATAAAACTTGGATTGATGAAACAGTTCGTCAAAGCCCTTGATTACAGTGGTGAATGTTTCAGCTATATCTGTTTAACTTTTTCTGGTCTTAGCGAAGAAAAAAAAGGCTGGTATATTTGATGGACCTCAAATTAGAACACTTATGAGAGATCCAAACTTTATCAGATCCATAAATGAGACAGAAGGAAGAGCTTGGAATGCATTTTGTAATGTGGTGCAGAATTTTACAGGGAATAAGAAAGCAGACAACTATGGAGAGATTGTAAAAGAACTGCAAACGAGCCTGCGAGATCTTGGATATAGAATGAGCACCAAGATCCACGATTTACACAGCTATATGGACAATTTTTCGAAGAATCGTGGGGATGCGAGTGAGGAAGAAGGGGAACATTTTTATCAGGACATTAAAACAATGAAAGAACGGTATCAAGGCCGGTTGGACTCACACATGATGGCGGATTATTGCTGGAGCTTGACGAGAGACAACCCAGAAGCTGTACATCAGAGATCACCCAAGAAAAGAAAGTTCAGATAACTGCTATTTGATACTGATCTGTGCTCCACATATATATATTGTTATATTTTCTATTTTTTTCTCTCATTCTATTTGGATTGCTGTACATCGACATAGTAATATTTGTTATTCCTTGATTATTAATATACAAAATGTAGTACAAACAATCACGTTTTTATTATAAAACCTTCGATATAACTATAGGTTGGTGAGTAATTTTTATCAAAAATTGAAAAATTGCATAGCTTAAAATCCTGATGCGATAGACAAAAACTAAGTTCATATTCGCAATCAGCAGCCCAAATTTAGTTAGAATTCGTTTGAAAACCCTTTGCCAGAAAAATCGTGTTGACCAGTGTTATTGGTGGATCTTTTCCAAAAGTCTCGATGAAATAACATCTCAAGCTCCAAATATTCTTGAGGTAATCCTCGACTCTAATGATACAGTCGTCTCTGGAAATTGAATAGCGCTAATTTGGTTTATGCAAAGAAACTCCGTACTCTTGTTTTCAGCCTTTGATCCATTGGTTTGAGAGCTTAAGTTACTCTTCCTCAGGCGTATCTGGATACTGTTGTAGCGATCGTCACAAAGCTTTTTAGCTTGCAAAAGAAACAGAGACTTTGATAAGCGTGCTTTCAGGCTGGTCTTGACATCAACAAACCACTGGAATAAGGGATCTCTAACACCGTTTGCTCGTGCTTTGCACCACCACCATTTTTTCGTAGCGACACTGTCCTCGAAATCACCAGCTTTCAGTTTTTAATAGCAACGCTTTGCGATTTTACATGCGTTCCTCATTTCCTACCTGCCCGACGTAGCATCTTTCAAGTCAGAATAAAAACATCAAATTGCTTTCGCAAAGTCGCCTTGCTTCGGTACGTCTTACATATGATGTTTTCTTTTAGCATCCCATTTTTCATTTCTCAGCGCTTAAGGCATCGTCAAGGTTCTTGAGAGGTGAGTATTGCAGCGTCAATTCTTCTATAAAATATTTTCATCAAAATTGAATGACGTTTTTGTTTATTTTGTAGTAGATGCATCTCTACCAGACAAGTATTTTGGTAGATAAGACAAAGAGATTGTATGTTTACTATAACTTTCAGATTTAATGGATGTGCGACGTAGGCAATGTCACAACCACCCGGATGTATTTTGTTACATATGTGGGAAGTTCACAATTAAGCTGCGGAGGAGAATTATAAATAGTTTGAACCACCGAGCGTATTATTCATACTTTAAGATGAGATTGTGTGACCAGGACAAACCCTGGACTCCACACATAGTTTGTGCGACGTGCTATAACTCATTGAATGATTGGTCACATGGCAAGAAGAGGTATTTTTCCTTTGGAATACCAATGATGTGAAGAGAACCCAAAGGCCACACTTCGGACTGCTATTTAGGTCTTGTGAAAACAGCAGAATTTACAAGGAAAACACGAAAGAATATTCTCTATTTTGATCTAGAATCTGCCCGACTTCCTGTTTCACATTCTGTAGAGCTTCCTCAACCAGAATTGAAAGAACCATGTGCAAGCAGCTCCTAGAGTACAGCTAGTTCAAGCGGCTGAGACATCGGGGAGATATCAGTAGTTATTCCTGGTCCGCTCAATCAGTTGGAGTTGAACGATTTGGAATAAGATTTAGGTTTATTAGCTTCGAGACTCAGTGAAAAACGACTGACTCAAAAAGATCTCAGAATTTCCTACTACAGATAAAGGGACAGTGAGTTTCCGAATTTCTTTAGTAGTGACAGTGATTTTGTGTATTGCAAGGACATTAGCGGGCTTTTTTTTGCTTTAGGTACACCTAGTTACAATCCGAGGGATTGACGACTGTTCGTAGACAGCTCGAAGAAAAGTTTAAGGTGTGTTCTTCTTCATAATGGAAACCAGTTTGGAGCAGTACCTATAGGTCACTCAGTGATTTTAAAGGAAGACTACGAGAGCATTAAAAAGGTGATTTATTTACTTAATGAAGCAGTTTGTGAAAACCTTGAAGAATGCTTTAACTTTCCCTAGCCTGTGATAGGAAAAAGTGAAAAGGGGGATATTTAATGGACCCCAGATTCGAAAACTGTTGAATGACAGTGACTTTGAAGGAACGATGACAGTCGTTGAAAAGGCGGCATGGACTTCGTTTGTAGATGTTACAAGCAGTTATTGCGAAAATATAAATCTCCCAACTCTCTCTCTCTCTCTCTCTCTCTCTCTCTCTCTTCATGTGTCAGGTGTGTTACAGACATCGACGATCATCGCACGCCAAACCTCTCTGTTAGAAGTACTTCTTATAAAATCGACATTGCCCATGCTATTGTTTGTGACAGATGTATTGAGACTGCCTATGTAATTAATTCTTTGTCGGCCTTTTGCTCTCTTTCCTTCCACTTTCCCACATAATATTTCTTTTTCAATGCCATTCAGCCTACATGTATGACCCAAAAACCCCATTTGTCTCTTTCTGATAGTCTTCAATAAAGACCTTTGGTATCCTGCCATCGCCATGACGTCTACGTTTGTAATTTTCGCCGTCCATGGAACTTTTAGCATTCTTCGAAGAAACCACATCTCAGCCGCTTTCAGTCTATTTTCCATCTGGGAACTCAAAGTCCAGCTTTCGCATCCATATAAGAGCACTGACCACACGTATGCCTGAAGAACGTTCAGTTTGGTAGCAACCGTAATGTTCCTATTTGTAGAAATTGTTTTCATTTTGCTAAAAGTATCCTTTGCCATTGCTATTCTCTTTTTTATTTCGCTGTCACTTTTCGCGTTAGATGTTATGGTATATCCAAGATATTTGAAAGAATTAACTTGTTTTATTTTCACTCCATTACAAAAAATATCGCACCTTGGTATTACGATCTTTTTGGAAACGACCATGCATTCTGTTTTCTTTGCATTTAATTGTAATCCCATTTCTTCACTTTTGTTCTGTACCGTGTTAAGAAGCGTTTGCAGTTTTTCTTCTGAAATCAGCTAATAAAACCGTGTCATCGGTGTACCTTAGGTTATTTATGTTTCTTTCACCCACTTTTATCCCTTCTAGTCCAAATATATTTCTCAGAATCATTTCGCTGTATAGGTTAAACAGGTTCGACGAGAAGACACAGCCCTGTCTTACTCCTCTCTTTATTGTGCTATAGTCACTAACTTCATTTTCGACTCTAATTGTTGCTGTTTGTTCCCAGTACAAGTTTTGAAGAATTCTTAAATCTTTACTATCTATATTAAGGCCTGATAGTATTTGGAATAAGTGTTCGTGCCTCACTTTATCGAACGCCTTTGAATAATCAATGAAACAAAAATACAAATCTCTTTGCATCTCCACTGATCTTTCCATGAGCATGTTTAGAGTAAAAATTGCGTTTACTGTGCCTTTTCCTCTCACAAATCCAAACTGGGTTTCAGAAATCTCTGGACGTATTCTAGTTTCTGACCTAAACATCAATACACGCAGAAGAAGCCTAGTTAGATGACTCATCAGGCTTATAGTCCTGTGTTCCTCGCAGTTCGTTGTTCCCGGCTTTTTTGGCAATGCAATAAAAATCGATTTCTTCATATCATCTGGAATTTCTCCTGTGTTATAAATGAGATTGATCAACTTTGTCACTTCTTCAATTCCTATCTCTTCCAAAGCTAAAACAAGTTCAATAGGTAAATCATCCGGACCTGCTGCTTTTCCTTTCTTCATCTTGTGCATTGCATTTCGTACCTCATCACATAAAATTTCTGGACAGTCATCATTTATTTCTACGGAAGGTGCAGGCCCCCTGACATCAGCGTATAGTTCTTCTATATATTCAGTCCACCTCTTTAGTATGTCATTCCTATCCATAAAACTCGTTCCATCTTTGGATTTCAAACATCCTGTTTTCGCTGAAGGTGATTTCCCGATAACTTCACTTATTTTCTGATGCATATATTTGCTATTTTTGCTCTTGTTGCTTTCTATCTCTTTACACTCTTCATTAATCCATCTTTCTTTTGCTTCATTACACTTTTTCTTTACAAGCTTGTTGGCTTTTTTACACGCCTCTTCATTGTTCTTCTTCTTTTGTTATCCATTTTTTTTGTGTGATTATTATTTGTAACTGGAATACACTCTTTGGCTGCTTCATTAATACTATTTTTCATTTGTATCCACTTATCTTCAGGTGTAGTCACATTAGCCAAGAGTTGAAATTTGTTCTTTACTGATATAGCATATTTTTCTTTCAATGATTCGTCTGAGATTAATACACCAACTTGTAGTTTTGGCGCTCTTTTCGTCTTCTTCAGCTTTTTTAGTCGGAATTGCAGTGTAGCAACCACAGGGATGTGATCGCTATTGCAATCTGCTCCTGGCATTGACTTACAAGATTTCACTGAGTTTCGGTATCGTTCTTGTATTATGATGAAATTAATCTGATTCCTTGTCTGATCTCCTGGACTTTTCCATGTCCAGCATCTTCTCGGATGATTTTTAAACCATGTATTCATTGGAACTAGACTATTGTGTTTGCNGAAATTTGTTCTTTACTGATATAGCATATTTTTCTTTCAATGATTCGTCTGAGATTAATACACCAACTTGTAGTTTTGGCGCTCTTTTCGTCTTCTTCAGCTTTTTTAGTCGGAATTGCAGTGTAGCAACCACAGGGATGTGATCGCTATTGCAATCTGCTCCTGGCATTGACTTACAAGATTTCACTGAGTTTCGGTATCGTTCTTGTATTATGATGAAATTAATCTGATTCCTTGTCTGATCTCCTGGACTTTTCCATGTCCAGCATCTTCTCGGATGATTTTTAAACCATGTATTCATTGCAACTAGACTATTGTGCTTGCACCATTCTATGAGTTTTCCCCCGCGTTCATTTATTTGTCCGATTCCAAAAGGGCCAACTGTGTTGTCAATTCTGTTGCTATCAACCTTTGCGTTAAAGTCTCCCATTATAATCTTGATATCCTGAGATTTGAATTGCTTTAGTGCTTTCTCTACTCCTTCGTAAAACATTTCCACCTCTTCTATATCTTTGTCAGCTGTTGGTGCATAACATTGTACTATTCCTATGTCGAAAGGCTTTCCACTGATTTTAAGAGCAATGACTCGATCATTAACACACCAAAATCCTTTCAGTGCCTTGGAGCATTCTCCATCAAGTATGATCCCTACTCCTCTTTGATGTTCTGTGCCTCCAGAATAGAGAATCTGATAATCGTCCGTAACAATGGATCCCACACCTTTCCATCTCATATCTGAGATTCCCATTATGTTTAAGTTCATCCTTTTCATTTCAAGTTTTGCGTTGTCCAATTTTCCCTTTTGCCACATAGTTTGGACGTTCCATGTGCCTATTCTTATAGTTTTCTTGTTGTTGCTGACAGTAACTTGTTGACGATTTGGAGTCACCTGTCGCACGTGAGCTACCCTACCGAGCGAGGCTATTCTAGAACTTCTAGAATCTCCATTAACGCTGTTATCTGTTATACAATTGGTTTGTTGTGCCATGATTTTCTTTGCAAAAATAATACCTACAGTAGTTTGCAATTGCTTTCTATAGGGGCAGTGCTCTTACAGAGCGGGTTGCCCTAGCCATTGTGCTAAAAGATAGCATGGTCTGCCTAGCGCACTGAAAAACTGACCAAATCACCGAGTTACTCAGCTACTCAGTATTCCATCCATCACCTGCCTGCCGTGACTTCACCGTATCCCTCTTGATGCATGAATGCACCACTCTACCCAAATCTCCCAACTACAGGAGCTTAATTGCTGACTTGCTGAAAAAATTCCATAAGCTTGGCTGTAATATGAGTATCAAGGTACATTTCCTGCACAGTCACCTAGATGTCTTCCCAGAAAACCTCAGAGATGTTAGCGATGAGCAAGACGAGAGGTTTCATCAGGACATGAAGGAAATAGAGGAAAGATACCAAGGCC
Organism: Morbakka virulenta; assembly: GCA_003991215.1. NCBI lineage: Eukaryota > Metazoa > Cnidaria > Cubozoa > Carybdeida > Carukiidae > Morbakka > Morbakka virulenta. The sequence goes on from RDPX01000083.1 coordinate 2,337,279, forward strand.
AATGGGATATTCACATGATGACTGACTACTGTTGGTCAATAAAGCGAGACCGTCCAAGTGTTGAACACGCAAGACGAAGCCGAAAAAGAAGCTTCCTACCATAAGGTGACATTTATTTCATCACCGTTGTATGTGTTTTACATGCTGTAGCATATTTATGGTACTTTTCGATTAAATCTACATACATGTTCTTAAATATGAATTTCTCTAATTTTCACTGTCTTAAGCACATTTTTTCATCTGAAATTGTTTCATTAAATGCACCAACAGCAAATATAATATTGTTTTTAGTCAATTACCATTAAGTACGACCTGTTAGTGTATCGTTTCATCAAATAAATCATTTTTACATATTTTTGTTTGTTTGATTAAACTTGTCGAAAATTGTTATATTTTTGCAAAATATGTACTATATAAAAAATATAAAAAATTGTATAAAAAATATAAAAAATAAAGACCCAATAGGAAAAAACGAACCCGATGTTCGTAATCAGCCTGCGAAAATCACCCAGGAACAGTTGTCAGATGCTTTGCACAAAAATTTTGTTGCTCAGTGTAATCACTGAAAAAACACCTGAAAAAATAAAAACATTGTCCTGAGTAAAGATAAAACAAAGTCATTTAGTTTAATGTAAAATTACTCTTTTTCTGGAATTGCTTTTGGATAACTTCTATATCAATGTGCCGTTTTTGCATACCTTTTTGTCACGTGATACAGTTTTCCAGTACTAGAATTCCTATATTAAAAATTGACATCTCAAAGTGTTTACGAACTCTTACTCTGACATTATCAATTGCATGTGTGTCCTCAGTTTTCCCAACTTATGTTATACTTTCATCAAGTGCAACGGTTTACGTTCATTTCATGTAGTTTGCAAGTTACATATGATTTGAAGGTTCTGAAAAAATTCTGAAAAATGTTCTGAAAAAATTTGACTTCCTCAAATTTTTTCTGCAAACAAAGTTTTTTCAAAAAACTTTCAATTTCCTCAGAAAGTTCGTCATGCTTTACTTCGTAGGCAAGTAAATTTGACGTCTGAATACTTGTCATGGGGGTGGGAGCAGATCCTCCCTGGTGGGAAGAACTATTTTTGAAACTTGCTTCGAAAAAAACACCAAAAACGACGACAGGGCACGTCCACACAAATTATTGAGATGGACGTAACTTTGTAACATGTTGGTCACTTAAAGTCATTTCTTGTGATATCCCTATGTTTTTTCACTCTAATGGATTAATCTCTTTTTTTTCTATTGATTGATTAATTTTTATTATTTATTTATGTATTTATTTACTATTTTTTTTTTATATCTATATTTTTTAACTCTAATTGATTTAAATCCTAAAAATCAGTTGTATTATTAATCAGATCAGATGGTATAAATTAATTTTGTTAAGACACATATCATTATTCTATTGCATTTTAAATCATAAGATGGTTGTCAACTATTGTCCTGCTGGACTCAGTTCTGTATTTTGCCAAAGCTTGGACAAAGCTGACCGTTTCACAGGCAAAAATCTATGTTCTATCCCATTTCCCAATCAGCAAGGGGGTAAGGGTTGATTCAGCAGTAAAATTGGTCTCCCGAATTGGTTTCTCAAGATATTGTAATGAAATTTTGTGTAATGGTAGGTATCGATAACGCACTAGGGGATTGATAAGCTCGACGTTAGGGGGTCAACTTTTAGGGTGGGTTAAAAAACACATCAGTTTTATTATCAAATACTTCCCCCCCCCCCCAAAAAAATAAAATTTTGCGAAACTTTTAAAAAAAA
>RDPX01000083.1:2341067-2363286 GCA_003991215.1 Morbakka virulenta
TGGTATCGATAAAGCACTAGGGGAGTTATAAGCGTGACGTTAGGGTGTCAACTTTTAGGGTGGGTTAAAAAACACTCCATTTATTATCAAAAACTTCCCCCCCCCCCCCCCAAAAAAAAAAAAAAATTTTGCGAAACTTTTGAAAAATGCAGCAAAGTCAAGACATAGCTACTCAAAGCAGTCTCATATTTCTATAATTTTGCTGCAGAAATGTTAAGTGGTGGAAATGTGGGAGTTGATGGGCTAGATACTGCCACATGGCAGTGACAAGTCATGCTTATGAGCAGTATCACAATTCCAACAGAAGGTGTTTTTACCAGGAAATAGATGACCACAAACAAAGTGTGGAGCATGTCCGAGTGAGCAAGCGAGCATCATCCAAAAGATAAATGTACTGTAATGTAATGTTCAGTATTATCACACTTAAGTTAGGGTCATCACATCGTTTAGGAAGAAAAGAATCATCTGGTCTCCCAGACTTAAAACTGTCGTGTCAGATTTCATATTTGATTTTGCAGTGCATGAATGAATGGCCAGCATCTCTGAAGAAAAGCAGAGAGACTTACCTTTAAAGATCTGTGGCATGGTTATTGTGTTGAGTTCTTCTGAAAAACTTTAAAATTTGAATTTGGAAAGAAAAACATCTCTTCGTTGCACTAAAATTGCGTCGTTCAAAACAGAAACAAAGCGTCAGTAAAATCGCGCACTTCTGAAAATTACCAGATTGGTTCAACATTAAACGAACAATTATTTTGAAAAAACGCCACTTTTCACTTCAGACGCTTGGCAAAAATCACTAAAAAATCTGTTTTGCTACTGAAGTATAATTTTGTTCAAAAGGGTGATATTCCATAATAAAATTTTAATTTCTGACCAGTCAGACAACTACAAGTACCTTTTTAGCACTTCATGAGGGTAGAAATTTCAGGGCCTGACTGTACAGTTCTCCTCCTCAGGTGCCGTGTCCTCGCAGAACGTTGGCGGTCATGCTTTCCCACAGGTCCCGGTTCTTTGCTGCCCTCAGTAGTTGCATTTCACTCTTGTTGGTGTACCCTGCTCTGCTCTTCATATATGTCCTCCTTGGTCTGCCTCTTCCTTTCATTCCCTGCACTTTCCCTGTCGGCGCCAGTTCTTCGAGGCCTTCTTTCCGTATCAGGTGTCCTAGAAAGGAGAGCTGTCTCTTCCTGATGGTGAGAAAGAGATTCTTTTCGTACCATGCACGTCTGAGGACTTCGACATTCATCACCCGTTCTGTCCAAGAAATTCGTAGCATACGCCGAAGCATCCACATTTCTGTTGCCTCCAGTGACTTCTCCAGTGCTGGTGTTAGTGTTCACCTCTTGCAACCATATGTTAGTACCGGGATGATGTAGCAGTTCATAATTCGAATGTTGATGTTCATGGAAAGTAATCTGCACTTCATTAGCTTTAGCATCTGTTGGAAAACCTCCTTGGCCATGGCTATTCGTCTTTTAACCTCCTTGATGCTTCTTCCGTCTGAGCTTATCATACAATCTAGGTAATTAAAGCCTTCCACCTGCTTTTTTTGGTTGTCTTCTATTTTCAACGTGCAGCCAACGTGGCTTCGTCTGCTGATGGCCATACAGAATGTCTTTTTATGGTTGATGGCGAGTCCTTTATTATTGCTCTCCTCTATAATGGTGTCTAGAAGCTCTTGGAGTTCTTCTGGGCTGTGTGCGATCAGGGTGGTATCGTCAGCATAACGGATATTGTTGACAGTGTATCCTCCTATTGAGTAGTCACCTTTACCATCAATTGCCCTCATTATCATCTCACTGTAGATGTTGAAAACGTCTGGTGAGAAGAGACAACCTTGACGAACACCTCGCTTTATGCTACTGAATTTTTCAACCTGGTTCTGGATTCTTACTCCCACTGTTTGCTCCCAGCATAAATTCCTTATGAGTCTAATATCTTTCCCGTCAATATCCAGGTCTTGTAATATCTCTATTAAGCTCCTTTGCTTTACTTTATCGAAGGTTTTGCTATAATCGATGAGGCACAAATAAAGGTCGTGTTGCATTTCGATGCTTTGTTCTGACAACATTCGCAAGGTGAATATTGCATTTCTTGTTCCTGAGTCTTGCACGAAACCGAACTGCTCCTTTCCAATTTCTGGCCTTGTGGATCTCCGGGCTCTTGCCATGATGACTCGCATGAGTATTTTAGTTACGTGGCTCAGCAGACGTATTGTTCTATGTAGCTCACATTCGGTTACACCCGGCTTCTTTGGAAGTGTGATGAATATTGACTTGCCCATGTCTGAGGGGATTTCACCACTGTCGTAAATGTTGTTGATCAGTTCTGTGATTTTCTCCACTCCATATTCTTCAAGGGCACTTATCATTTCGATACAGATGTTGTCTGGTCCAGTTGCTTTGTTCTTTTTCATTTTGCTCATTGCCGCTTTTACTTCGCTGTGAAGGTTTTTTTGTCCGTCCAACACTTTCTTCACTGCTGGCTTTTCTCCTCTATCATCCATGAATAATTCATTGACATATCCATCCCAGCGCTCCACCAGCTTGTTTCGTTCCATCAGCATAGTGTCATCTCTTGCTTGAATACATCCGCTTGCTGAGCACACCTTCCTCCCTGTAAGCTGATTGATTTTCTTGTGGAGCGAACCTGGATCGGATAGCCAGCTTTCTTCAATGTCCGTGCATTGTTCGTTGATCTATTCTTCTTTTGCTTCTCTGCACTTTATTGAGCGGTCCAAGGTCTTATACTGGGGAGATTCTCTGTCTAAAGTTTCCTGCCGGACCTTCATCAGCTGGAGAATATCTGGCTTCATCCATTCTTGCTTTGGTTCTTTTTGTTTCGGTGGGATTAGCTCTTTTGCAGTTTCGACTAGTGCATCTTTTAGCACTTCCCACTTGCTGCCTTCTTCATTTTCAAGTAGCTCGAAGCGGTTCTGTACCGCGACTGCGTATCTCGATCTAAGCTCTCGGTTTTTGCGAAGTACGTTCCATTCCAGCTTGACTCCTGGCGGTGTCTTTTTGAGTCTTCGTAATTTTACTCTTACAGTACAGATTACTGGGTTGTGGTCGTTTCCGCAATCTGCTCCAGGATAAGCCTTGCTGAACTGCGTTTTTGAAACGGTCATTGATGGTCACATAGTCTATCTGGTTTCGAACACGATCTGCGAGGTCCCTCTATGTCCAACGTCTTCTGTTGTGGTTTTCAAACCATGTGTTTGTCATCACCTGGTCGTTTGCTTCACACCAATTGACCCATCTCTCCCCTCGTTTATTCTGGATCCCTAGTCCATGTTGGCCCCACCATGTTGTTAATGCGTTGGCAGCCGACTTTTGCATTTAGATCTCTCATAACCATAACGATGTCCTTCGATTTGCAATGTCTTTTTGTTTCGTCAAGCTGTTTATAGAATCTGTCAATTTCTTCGTTATTGCTGTCTGACGTTGGTGCATATACTTGGAAAATAGATAGGTCAAAGGGGGATCCCTTCAGATTAACCAAAAGAACTCTCTCCGAGACTGACCAGTATCTCACGAGGCACTTACTCATTTCTGTGTCTAGCTTCATACCCACTCCTTTTAGGTGTTGATCCCCTCCGGAATAGATAATTTTAGAACCATCTATGTTAAAACATCCTGCTTCCGTCCATCTCGTCTCGCTTAAGCCAAGTATGTTAATGTTCAATCTTTCCATCTCCACTTTTATGTTGGCTAGTTTTCCTGCTTGGTATAAGGTCCTTAAATTCCATGTTCCAATCCTCAGTGAATTACAGTTCCGAACAGTAGCTGGCTGACGGTCAGGTGTCACCTGTCGGACATGAGTATCCCGACCGAGCGAAGTGCTAGATACCCTTTGGGCATTAGAGCCATTAACGCTGTTATCGTTGAACTGTGATCTGTGCATAAACATGATTGTCTTGGCATTGTACGGTGGTGTTTTGCCATTGCCTTCCACCGGTGGTTGACCAGGCGTTACGAGGCCTCCCTCGTGGCTGTGCACACCACTGGTGCGGTTCTTGCGCAAAGTACGAGGCATGTGCTATCCCAACAATAAATTGCTGGTTACCCTCACATCGTTTGGCCCGTGAGCTGAAACAGTTTAACGGGGTGTGGCCGTTGTTGCGCACAAACAGCCACTTGGAGCCAGATGTGAGAGTTGGGTGCCTTCCGGGGACCAATGAGTCCATAGTCCGAAGGCCAGCTGATGACTGTCAGTGGATGGTACCCCTTTAGGACACCCATACACCCCACTGTACAGTACATAAGCAAATTGTGACTGTTGGAATGATTATTTAGTTAACTTACATAGATTAAGAGGAATTGTGGTAGGAGGTGGATTTGATACTGCCAGTAAACTTACAGTTGTAAAAAGTCAGCTTCCAATTAGAACAGAGCCATTCAAAGAGTACCACATTTCCACAGTTTAGTTGCAGAAACATATTTTGGTGGAAATGTGGGAGGTGGCGGGCCAGATAATACCAAAAGGAGTATTTTTTTTTCCAGTTTAGTATGATGGGAGCAAGGGCCTGCGAGTGAGCTAGCAGGACACTACCCTCCTGCTAATATCGCACAAACGTACGACGAAAAATGGAAAATGTTAGAGGAGGGTAGTCTGTTTCTAGTTAATTAATTTTATGGTAACTATTCTATGGTTTTCCTTATAATTATATAGCTAAAAAATAATCAATCTGTTTCACCTCAAATGAATACAACTGTNGCATTAGAGCCATTAACGCTGTTATCGTTGAACTGTGATCTGTGCATAAACATGATTGTCTTGGCATTGTACGGTGGTGTTTTGCCATTGCCTTCCACCGGTGGTTGACCAGGCGTTACGAGGCCTCCCTCGTGGCTGTGCACACCACTGGTGCGGTTCTTGCGCAAAGTACGAGGCATGTGCTATCCCAACAATAAATTGCTGGTTACCCTCACATCGTTTGGCCCGTGAGCTGAAACAGTTTAACGGGGTGTGGCCGTTGTTGCGCACAAACAGCCACTTGGAGCCAGATGTGAGAGTTGGGTGCCTTCCGGGGACCAATGAGTCCATAGTCCGAAGGCCAGCTGATGATTGTCAGTGGATGGTACCCCTTTAGGACACCCCTACACCCCACTGTACAGTACATAAGCAAATTTTGACTGTTGGAATGATTATTTAGTTAACTTACATAGATTAAGAGGAATTGTGGTAGGAGGTGGATTTGATACTGCCAGTAAACTTACAGTTGTAAAAAGTCAGCTTCCAATTAGAACAGAGCCATTCAAAGAGTACCACATTTCCACAGTTTAGTTGCAGAAACATATTTTGGTGGAAATGTGGGAGGTGGCGGGCCAGATAATACCAAAAGGAGTATTTTTTTTTCCAGTTTAGTATGATGGGAGCAAGGGCCTGCGAGTGAGCTAGCAGGACACTACCCTCCTGCTAATATCGCACAAACGTACGACGAAAAATGGAAAATGTTAGAGGAGGGTAGTCTGTTTCTAGTTAATTAATTTTATGGTAACTATTCTATGGTTTTCCTTATAATTATATAGCTAAAAAATAATCAATCTGTTTCACCTCAAATGAATACAACTGTTTCAGAATAAGAGATTAACAAAAGCATATTTTATGCCTTTGTTTTTTAAACCCATAAGATGGTTTTCAAATGTTATAAACCATCTTATGTTCATCATCTTATAATTATTATCTTATGTTTATTTTATTTTGTATTGTACATAAACATAGGTTATTATTCCATTTTCACGCAGATATCTTTTATTGTCAAAGCAGCTCAATGATATTGTATTTATAGAATAGCTTCCAAGTTGGTGAGAATGGTACTTAAGGGTAGAAGCAAAGGGGGAGCATCCGATAATACACAGAAGCACTCTTCTGCTATTCTGACCCGTTTTCTCAGGTAGTCACTCCTGTTAAGGCCACAGATGGCTTGAGGTGGGTATTTAAGGGTAGAAGCAGCTGCCATTAACACCGCCAAGCACTGGTAAAGCCACCTCTGATATGTCAAAAACACGACGAAGAAGGAGTAAATTTTAAAAACAAAAAGATAAATTCTTTCAGATTGATGGTATGGAGAATAATATTCAAAATATAATAAAATCTTTTAAGGATGGAGATATAGATCAGAAATGGTAAATAAAACTATATTTAAGCCAACTGTAGATGCTCAAAAAGATGTTAAAGAGACTATTGACAAAAAGCAAGATGATATGAATAAACAGTTGTAAGAGCATGAAAATGTTTTGAAAAGAGGATTTTATTTTTTATGATCACTTACCTGATCAAATATCAGATGCTCAGGAAAAGATAAAACTACAAATATGACCAAGCATCGATCTTCTGGTAAGAATAAATTAATTGGGGGCAGGATGTACTATACCGATTCAAACCAATTGATTAATAGAATGAAATTACTTACCGGTTGTAAAGCAGCGTGCAATAATTCAGTTCAATTAAACGATGAAAGTTTAGAAATTTTATGTCATCTAATAAAACCTGGTTTTATTAACAAGACTCGATATGATGGTTATATTGAAAAACGTACGTAATGTACTAATATATGGAATTTTCAATATTAATCGGTCGCGAGTTCTTCAGAGAGAGACTTAGAATACAGATCACAACACGCTGTTCTTAACGCAATCGAATCTCATGAAAACTAAACTAACTCATACAACAAGGTGATACATATAAGAAACATTTAATTATGTTTATTTCGCACTTGGCACGACAATTTCCTAATTTCCTATCAAGTGACACTTAACAATATGACGCGAGAGTATGACAACAGGACGAGATTAACACGACGAGACAATAGGATAACATGGCGAGGTAACATGACAAGACACCGAGTGCACACATTAATCTGTTAACTAAATATAAATCCTAACAAATCGGTTAATTAAAATATCAATCACTATATATCAATAGTCAAGATGGGTTTCTAAGTCAAAAGGTTTTATAATGTGTAATTAATTTTCAATCTGAAATATTTCTAGAAAAGAATAGAATATATCGAATAGCATCAGACAGCTTAGAAATGTTTTATAGTTGTTGCAAAATAAGCAGTAAATAATGCTTTTTTTTCGATTTTAACTTCATTTTCCATCAGTAACTTTGGCTCAGACGGTGCCCTTTATAGGGACTTGTATTTGGCATTTGAGGAATTTCTTGGCGCGATGGCCTTCCTGACGTAAACGCTCCCTTTGGGTCATCATAGATTTTTTTTCAGGTTATTCTATTCTTCTCGTAGAGGAGCCGTGGCTTAATGGTTAGTGCAACTGCACAGTAACCAAGAGTTCCGGGTTGGATTCCCGGAGCTGTCGAGGAGAATTTGGAACTTTGCAAAGAAAAATTGGTTGGCGTCAGGAAGGGCATCCGGCCAAGAAATTCTCCACTGCCAAATCAAAGTCCCTCTGAGAGGCACCGTCTGAGCCCCAACTGCTGGGGAAAAATGACGTTAAAACTAAAAAAAAAAAAGAAAAAAAAAAGAAAATCTATTCTTCTCGTAGACAAAACGCATTCTACTGTTGTTGAATTGAAATCAGTACTAATGGCAAGCTTGTACAGGGAAGCTAAAACTGAAGCTCCGAGTTGGTGGTTATTGGTAACAATTTGAGCTCTGTCAAATCAATCCTGCTGTTTTCTTGCTTCAGCTACTTTTTTGAAAAAAACTGGAGGAGAAATGCTACATTCAACCTCTAGGTCTTTTGCTGAAAAATTTTCTTTCAGAAACGAATCTCGCAGCATAGGGATTTTCTCTGCATACTCATACAATGGGTTGAGAGTATCAAAATCGAGATATTAATTGGAAGAGGGTGGTAAGGCAGAGGTAAAACAAAAAAACATTCTGTGTTGAAAACCTTTGGTTGAATTCTGTACTCGACAAATCCAAGGATTCACTAAAAATGTTATGTCTGGACGTCGATTGTTCTTAACTTAATACAGTTTCAGTGACCACTAAATTGTCAAGACTAGGTGGAAGTATGGTGGTCCTCTTTGGCCTTTTGTGTACGTTGTCACTGTCTGAGGACTATTATTATTATTATGTACGGTTTTCTCATGAATGCTGTTTATTTACAATTACTTACCGGGTCACACCCAGTGACCTGAGGCAAGCAAAGGTTTCTACGAGCAATTTAATTGTTCAATAAATGTGGAGTACAAAAGAAAGTATGATACAAATAGGATTAAAAATTGTATTAAAAAGTATAAAAGTTCTTGTAAAAAAATTGGTTCTTTATGTATAGAAAGATTTTCTTAGTATATTCGCGGTGCTGGTGAGGACAATCTTTTGTATCTCCTGTAGGTTATGGTTGCCCGGAATTTTCGCAAGATGTTTATCTGTTTCCTTTTTAATCATTCCCAAAGCTCCTATTATTACAGGAACCGTTGTTGATTCCCAATTTTAGCAATCTCGATCTCAAGATCCTTATACTTATCAAACTGTTTGACGGAGATATTTTTATCATTCGGGATGCTCATATCGATCAATGTACATGTTTTCGTTAGGTGGTCTTTAATAATGATATCTGGGCGGTTAGCTTAAATGGTTCTATCAGTATTAACCGGAAAGTCCCATAAGATGGTAACATTTGGACCATTAATCACTGGCAGAGGATGGTGTTCGTACCACTTGGTAGGTGTTTCTACGTGATAATGCTGACATATTCCCCAGTGCAAATACTGTCCAACCCTATCATGACGTTTCACATATTCACTCGGTGTCAATACTGGGCATCCCGAGACTAAGTGGTCGATGGTTTCAACAAACTGATCGCAAAATCTGCACTTAGGATCGGCTCCGTTCCTCAAGATGTTAGCTTGATAGTTCCGCGTAAAGAGAGATTGATCTTGTGCTGCAACTATGAAGCCTTCAGTCTCTGCCTTCAGTCCCGAACTCCTCAGCCACTGATGGGTTGCAACTTGATCTACATCAGCGTTTTGACTTCGGAGAACGTACTGCCCATGCAGAGCTTTCTGGCTCCATCGTTGGTAAAGTTGGTCCTGTCCATTTTTCTTGGCAGCTTCTTTTGCCTTTTTGGCCAATTTGGTGACAGGTACTTGTTTTGCTTCGACCATTGGATCTACCTTTAGCTCACGTTCAAACGCATTAGATTCCTTGATAATAGAATGTAGTTTCTTACTAATTTCATGTCGATGGACTAGGGACAACATCCAGTCATTTGTACATTCTAGATACTGTTTCATACCAATAATAGTAGTTTTAAACGACAGTTCTAGTTGTATGAGCCCCCGACCCCCATTGCTTCTAGGCAAGTAGAGACGATCAACGTCAGCTTTAGGGTGGAGCATGCGATTGGATGTTAGTAATTTTCTAGTCTTCCTGTCCATTCTTTGGAGATCTGGGAGATTCCAATTGATTATACTGAAACTATATTGTACAACAGGGATTGCGAGAGTGTTGATCGCTTCAATGCGGTTTTTCGAGTTTAATTCTGTCTTCAACACTAGCCTTATCCGACGATAATACTCTTTGCGGATTTTCTCTTTCATAGTTGCGTGGCTAATACCATCACCTTCCTCAACACCTAAATACTTATAGGTGTCTTCTTGATCTAGTTCCTTAATAATAGTATCTACGTCGACATTAATGGACGAGGTCTCTCTAAGCCTGCCCTTAACAAATGTAGCTTTCGCACATTTATCAAGGCCGAAGTCCATGCATATATCATTACTGAATGCCTTCGCTGTGGTTAATAACCCTTCAAGTTCTTGATCATTTTTCGCGTACAGCTTCAAATCGTCCATGTAAAACAGATAGTTTATCACTTTATCAAATATCTTATATCCTGAGCCGGTGTTGTTAAACTCGTTTGAAAGAGGAATCAGTGACATACAAAAGAGAAGTGGAGATAGAGAGTCTCCTTGAAAAATTCCACGCTTGATACGAATAAAACTCTGCTACTCCATTGTCGTGTGAAAGAAGAAGACGTGCTTTCCATTGCCCCAAACTGTGTTTGAGAAAGTTATTATTATTATTATTATTATTATTATATACGAATTTTTTTACTGGATGTATCTACAGTCATATCATATATACACTATGTACATACACATATATATATACTGTTATCACAGATGTCCTGTTCAAAAAAAAAGTACAGTTATTTATTAGTTAAAAATCGCTAAAAATCAAAGAGAAAACTGAAAGAGCTTCGATTGGCAGAAGAAACTAAAATATTCTGTTTAAAGCTCACTTCAAGAAATAGGGATGGAAATCGACATTAATGAATAAAGGCTAAAACCGCATCACGTAGAATTAAGTGTCAGGGAAGCCCCAAGCAATTGTAGGACTTTTCTAGGATATCACGTAGACTCCGTGGAAAGTTCAACCTGAATCATATTAATGATACCATCACATCACTTAGACATACAAAGTGTCAGAGATACCCTAGAGATCCTAGATATTTTATGACGTCTTCTAGGATATCTCTGAAACTTACTAGTTTGGTAATATTATGTTCTGCCTAAATCTTGTTTAAAAATTTTTAAATCATTCTCTTTTCTTAGATTGAAGGGGAGCTCATTGAAAACAATTGCTCCCTGATAGTATAAAGATTTTCTCGCTTTTTCTAGGTTTTTTTTCGGTTTTTCAAGAATATTTCCGTTATTTCTGGTGTTAATGCCAGTTTGCCTCCATTTATAGTGTTCGTTGAATTCACCAAACACTTCATCAGAATAAAGACACTCGTGGACAAATGTACATAACTTCTTGTTGTTGGTCGATTCGATTTCAGGTATCTTCTTGCCATTTCCAATTATCACCTGCGCCCGTGTTTCAAGTTGTGAGATTCGAATATTGATGTATGGAGGAGTCGAACCATTAATGATAAAGAACAGTATGTAAGAATAGGGACGATAAGAGACTGGTAGATGGTTTTCGTAGTTTTAGAATCCATAAAGTTTCTCATTTTTCGTAAGGGATGGATTCTGGATGAAGCTTTCTTGATCGTTTTCGATAGATGTTGGGTCATACTAAGTGAAGTAGTTAAAGTAAGTCCCAAGTGCTTATATGATTCAGTGGTAGCAATAGGTGTGAAGTTATGTTGTAGATGTAAGGTGTCATCGTCCAACATTTTCATTAGTTGACTTGTCCCAAAAATCTTTGCTTCCATCTTCCCCATAAGAGTCCATAATTCCAACCAGCTCTTCTACTGATCTGACTAACCCCCACGCAAATTTCTTTGATGGATGCAACGAATGCTTTGAATTTTGATCTTTGTAAAGCTCAACTAATTGACTAGGTACTTTGATCAATTCCAAATTATCGATTTTTCTCCGGTCGACCCAAATGAGAAGTAGCCTTGCTCATCAAGTTTTCTTGGAGTTGTTTTCTCTATATCTTCGAGTTTATGAATCTCTCATTGCATACCTTTTTTGTACAGTTGCGTTTTAAATTGCTTTTTATAACTCTTTCTTTAGTCGATTCAATGTTGCTTGTCTAGTTAATATTTCTATTGCCCCAAGTCTCGTTTTTGAGAAACTGACGCTAGTATATCATTTTTAATGTTAATTTTTTTTGCTTACCTTACCCGGTTTAAGAGCTGTATCAAACAGTGTCATTATTTGTTGTGAGGAGAAGGAAAAGAAGCTACGTCAGTCGACGATGGTGATATTACGTGAAATGCTATAACAAGTTTGCCTTAGCAGGTTGACCCCCGCAATTGATTGACTCATTGTACAGGGTAGACACCAAGTCAATAGAAAAGAGGGTCAAAAAAGTAGTGCATATCGATACAATTATTGTACATTTTACAGTGACATTGTCAGTCTGCAGCTACTATGATATTAAGTGGCTGCAATCTCATCCTAAGAAAGCAGCTACTCAGGCGTGCACACTTTCCACACACATAACATGAACCAAAGGTCAACGATGCCCCAACATTAAAAAAAATATTTGTTTTTAATTACACAACACCTATTCATGCTACGATGTATCCAATCATCTGGTTTGTCCGACTTGAAATAGATTACCACGCCTTTATAATTTAAAAACTACTGAATATTATTTTGGTGCCAAGTTAACAGAGTCAGTTTAATACACCAATTTCTTAAAATTTTCGTGACAGCTTCTCAAGAAAAGGCAGACAACAACCCCATACCGTTACGTACATTTTGAACGAAACCTCGGTGCCAAAGACAATATTACTTCGAATTGTGTTTTGAGTTGATCGTTTGAATAAGGTTGATGCGGAGCTTGCTTGTTATCAAAGAAACGCGTAACTTGCGATTTTATGAGGTTCACTTGTATCAATTTGTGAGCTACAGCTGCTTGCGAACTCAAATTAGTAATAACCAAGTCACTTCCGTTTCTTTTTGCCATGGATGAACCATCAGCTTGCTTGTGAGGTGAAAGCGCACTTACTTTATCAATTTCTTCTTGAATTTGTTTCAGGCGGTCTTGCTCGAGCATTGTTTTAGCTTTTGTTTTGGCGGTTCGGAATTCAGCAGATTTTTGTCCCTGTTTTTTCCTTGCTTTATGTTTCTCTTTAATTGTTTCTTTCGTGTTTGTTGACATTCTTTTGCTGTTTTCAATATTGCACTTGTGATTTCATTTTTAAAAATTTGGTTCTCATTGTAAACACTGCTAGTCTGTCAGATATTAGTTGATAGTCATTGATATGTTGAATATGACACTTATTTACCAGAAATCCAACACCATTGGATCTGGAGGTATTGTTTCCAGAGAAGATGATCTTGTGTCCGGAGTTATTTAGTTGCTGAATTTTACTTTCTTTCTCTTTCGTTTCTGAGAAGCCAATAACATCCCAGTTGACGTTTTCAATCTCATGAATACCTAAAAAGACTACGAAGCAAACCAAAACATATCAGTTGGGGACTTAAAGACAAAAATGGTAACATAGTAACCGATAAGGACAAAATCTTAGAACGCTGGGCTGAATTTTATGAAAAATTGTATCATGACACCCCATCTGATAGTAACACTGATGAGTCCCAGGATGAACTAGTGCCAACAATACCAAGAAGTGAAGTTGAAAATGCCATTCACGGTTTGAAACTTGGAAAACGTGCTGGATTAGATTCTATTTTTCCTGAATATATAAAGTCAGGCGGAGAGCCCCTTGTAAAAGCTCTCCTTCACCTATACAACCAGATACTAAGAACAGGAAAAATGCCAGAAAAGTTCAAACAAGTATTGATAGTGGTTATTTGTAAGAAAGGTAGTATGATGGAGTGTGAAAATTATTGCCCAATAGGCCTATTGAGTCACATTTACAAAGTTTTTATGGGCATAATTGCGACTCGTGTTAACGGACACATGTATGCCTCTTTTCCCTCCTCACAAGCAACATATCAACAGGGAAGAGGAACAATAGAACAAGTTATTGCCTTGGAGCAAATTATTGAGAAGTCAATAGATTTCAATAGCCCTGTGCATATTGCATTCATTGATTTCAAAAAGGCCTTCGATGGCATAAAACTGGAAAAACTGTGGAACAAACTTCAAACAACAAATATAAATAGAGGAAACATAAACATCTTAAAACTAACCTATGATGATTGCACGGCACAAATAAAAACGGACATCGGAATCACCAGGCCAGTTAAAATTCTGAAAAGTAAGGGGATATTCTTTCAGCATTGCTCTTCAGTGTTGTGATAGCTACGGTAATACGAAAAGCTGAGTCAAAATGTATTCAGAGTTCACTGTCGGTGGCAAACTAATTTCAAATCTCTCTTATGCAGACGACATTGCACTTACAAATAACTCTCGGGAAAAACTTCAAAAATTTCTTAATTGCTAAGTAAAACACTCAGCTTAAGTTGGACTTTTTATCAACATTTCAAAAACAAAATGTGTGACAACCGATTCACACAGCGACATTGGTCTCGAAATAAATGGCAGTACCATAGAATAAGTACACAATTTTGTATATCTTGGGCATAAACTTTCTTCCACTAATGATGGATTAACATCTGTTAAACACAGAATAAGTCTAGGATGGGCGGCCTTTCAGAAAAACAAATTGTTATTTACTACAGAAAGAGTACCACATCACATCAAAGCCCTCATTTATAAAAGTTACGTACTCCCAGTTGTACTTTATGGTCTGGAGGTCATTAACTTGACAACTTCCTTGTTGCTGAAAATAGAGACATTTCAAAATCACATAATGAGATTTATGACTGGCAGCAGACAACATATCACACCCCAATTAAGGAACTCCTCAGGATCACAACACTGACACGAATCACTCCAGTAATCAAGAGCAAGGTATTAAAACTCTTTGGGCACATCAAAGGGTCTGAAACCGGATTATCTAAAATATGTCTGGAAAGGATGGTGGAAGGAAAGAGAAAACGAGGACGGCCGTGCAAACGCTGGCGTGACAACGTTTACGTTTGGTCACAGTTAGCTTTATAACAACTTAATATTATAACGAAAGACCGGAATCAATGGAAAATGCATTCACATGTTAGTGCACAATCTGGTTAAACTGGAGACAGCGTCACACGATGAACCATCATTGTGTCGAGCAACAAGCTCCCTTCCTGTCTCATCATCGTTTCCTTTTTAACGTAATATGTAAAATAATGAAGTAAAGTCGCCAATTCCAAACATCTAGACATCTGTTTTCTTTTTCATAAACTTTACATAAAACTGCACATCGTCAAGATCAAAACAAAGCATTTCTATTTGGTTCTTCTCTTAAGATCAGTTCTGAAAATGTCACACGCAAGAAAGACAAGGGATGGCGTATTGAAAGTCATCCTCAAAAGCTTTTTCAAGAATAGGTGATTGAAATTTATTTCGGAGTGGTAAGACATGAGACGGTCTTTCAAAATGTCTTTTTTTACTATCGGAGTAACAGAACCTAAACGCTTAAGGCTTTTTAAAGGATGCACAAGTTCAAATGTTAAGGAGCCTGGCCCCCTCAGCTTCTGACCTGTTTGAAACTATCTGCTTACCATGGACGGTTCCAAGAGGAAAATCCAAAAAATTTCAGAAACCGTTCTTTTGCAGAATAAGGGTAGCAAGATTCACCCTGAGTTTGATGAAAGAAAGTTTCTCTTCAGTTACAGAGACACTGATTGGTCAATTTTCCAGACTGCGAATGCGAAGAGAAGACTGGGGGAGTTTGGGCCTTCTGAGAACCCATTCTCTCTCTTTTTTTAACATGAACAGGTTGTTTTTTTGAACAAGGTTAGACAAAATCCAGCCTAAATAATAATAAATAATTGTCGAAAAAATATCACTAGTTAGAATTACCAATATGTTCAATATATTTCAAGATCAATGACAATAATATCAAATGTCGTAAAGAAAAAAATCAGAATCTAATTCCAAGATTAATTAATTTAACTACAAAAAATGAGCGCAATATCACCTCAATTCACATATTGTTTTCTAAGGTTAGCAAAATATTCTTTCAATGCTAGCAGAGGGTTGTTTTCCCCAGAAAAAAATTGTCCAATGACATCCATAAGAAAAATTAAGTTTAGTCAACCAGGGTTTTCTTTAGTACATCACATTGCCCAAAATTCTTACCCGTCAACAATAGTAACAATGTAACAATGTATTATCTTCAAACTAATGTCCACGATATAAGATAGTTTCCTCGAATTAAAAATCCAGTACCCGAGACAAGTTCATATCGACGTCAAAAATCAATTTAATTTTGCAGCTAAGTATTTGAGTTCAGATTAAAAAGCAAAAGCGGAAGAGGAGGCGGAAGCAGGTTCCCTGAAAGTACTTACAATCTCCTGGAGCGTTTTTCAGGTGAAAGCACATTTTTGCCCCAACTACTTCTTCCGATCGTGATTAAATATTTCAGTCATCAGTGGGGAAAGAAACTGCACGGAAATTTTTATTGAATTGCATGTACACTGTCCGATATAAAGCAAACAAAATTTATTTTTAGTTTGAATCTATGGTGTATACAATAGACAGGATAGAACTGCGAGGACAGAATAATTCAATCATTAAGAGTAAACCGAAAATGACTTTTCTTCATACCGTCTTTTCACATCTGCGATCAATAAATATATATGTAAAAACAAGAGAAGGATCCGGTTACATTCACGAATTATTGTGGACCTTTGCAATTGCATTCCCACATGGTGAATCGTCTGATCTAGTTCGTCAAAGCGCAGTGCAGAGAGAATCGCCAACAGAACATCCTTGATTATTGATAATAAAGGGTAGTTTAATCTGGGATAAATTAGAGAAAATATATGGGTAAAATAACAATTTGCATGGAACTTGTTGCTAAAAACAAATGAAACTGCGTTGGATTATGTAGGTAAATCCTGGAAACTGAACATCAGGACAATACTCTGTACCTACCTTGACAAATAACACCCCATACCTAACTACGAATCTCTACGATATGAGCCAATCATCCCAGAGTCATCAACACGGGTCCTCTTTAGGACCGGTCTTGACTGTCGCCTCCTTCAACATCGAAAGACACACAGATGATAAGGCTCAAGTCCTTGCCCAGAAATCTCTACCCTATGTTGTTTTCTGGCTGCAGAAAGCACACCTCAAACCTGACAGCAGACGATCAGGAATTGCTGAAGTGAAACGTATGCCCGGAATTCGACATCCGAAGTATGGCTCAGCAAGGTTCAACAAATACACACTCCAGATTCAGAAAATCCAAACCTCAACATCTCCAGAGAATGTCGAACTTATCACAGCCAAGGTAAGGGAAATCACTATCACCTCCTTGTACGAGCCTCCCAAGAGCAAGTTCCAGTGGAAAAAAAATCTGCACTGAGCTTGATAGGAAATTTACCATCGTTATGAACTTCAATTCACATAGCCCCCTTTGAGGCTACAAGAACGCAGATGACTATGGCGCCCTCGTCGAAACTTGGATGCATGCCATAAACTTGCCCTTGATCGATGATGCCAAACTTCAAGATCTTCACCAGTGACAAATGGCAACAGTGGTACAATCCAGAGCTGTGCTTCCCATCCTCCGCGATCGCACACCTTGGTGAAAATAGTGTCCAGGGTCCTGTCCCCAAATTGCAAGAACGACTAATAGCTGTTAAAATCAAATCATCCACCCCAGTAATGCATCAACCTTTCGGACACCGCTTCAACCTGAAAAAAGCCAACTTGACCCTCTTTACCGAAAAGGTCGACGACCTGTTAGGGAACATTACACCTTCCCCATCCGATTACAATTAATTCACCAAAGCTCTGAAGAAGGCCGTCGCAACACTGTACCCTATGGCTGCAGGACGAATTATATTTCCTGGCTAACAGACGAGACTGCAATCCTCCTTTCAGAATATGAAAGCAAACTCCAAGATGACACTTCCTCAAGTGAGACACTTTGTCTTGGAGACGCCCTTCTGGAAGCTGTAGGTACAGAAAGACGGAGGTCTTGGTAGACACTGACAGGAAATACCAACATGTCTGTCAACAGACAAGAAGGCATGGACCACCATCAAGAAGCTGAATGGTGACAAAACAAGTCGACCCACGATAACCTCGTCACAACAAACCAGGTAGCACGCTAACTCTTCGTAAGCGGGCAAAGCAGTGCCCGGAGGAACCATAAAGGCGGACACAAAGCTAGAGTGTTACCAGCAAATGAAAACCTGTCACTCACAATGAAACCTGTAAGCCCGTAAGAACTTGATGCAACCATGCAACAATTGAAAACTGGAAAGGCTCCTGGTCCTGATGATATTCTGACAGAGATGCTGCAGCAGCTTGGAGCCGGAGCAAACTGCTGTTTGCTTCCTCCCCAAAAAGCTACAGACCCATCTCCTCACTCTCTATTACCTACAAACAGTTTGAAGGGATTCTATTACTCCGACATGGGCCCCCAGTTGACGAGAACCCTATCAGTGACCAGGCTGTCGTCTGACCTGGGAGATTATGCGCCGAACAAGTCCTCAGGCTTACTCAACACATTGAAGATGGATACCGGGAAAGGCTATTCACAGGAGCCGCCCTCGTCCACTTCACAGCAGCTTACGACACCATCCAACTTAGAGCAATGATTCGGAAAGTTTTGACCCCACACAGGACCCAGAACTCTGCTGAGTAATAAGAAGCTTACTGGAGAACCGAGATTTTATGTTACATTTAACGATTAAAAGAGCGAATTGTACCTCACGAAAAATGNTTTCAGAATATGAAAGCAAACTCCAAGATGACACTTCCTCAAGTGAGACACTTTGTCTTGGAGACGCCCTTCTGGAAGCTGTAGGTACAGAAAGACGGAGGTCTTGGTAGACACTGACAGGAAATACCAACATGTCTGTCAACAGACAAGAAGGCATGGACCACCATCAAGAAGCTGAATGGTGACAAAACAAGTCGACCCACGATAACCACGTCACAACAAACCAGGTAGCACGCTAACTCTTCCTAAGCGGGCAAAGCAGTGCCCGGAGGAACCATAAAGGCGGACATAAAGCTAGAGTGTTACTAGCAAATGAAAAACTGTCACTCACAATGAAACCTGTAAGCCCGTAAGAACTTGATGCAACCATGCAACAATTGAAAACTGGAAAGGCTCCTGGTCCTGATGATATTCTGACAGAGATGCTGCAGCAGCTTGGAGCCGGAGCAAACTGCTGTTTGCTTCCTCCCCAAAAAGCTACAGACCCATCTCCTCACTCTCTATTACCTACAAACAGTTTGAAGGGATTCTATTACTCCGACATGGGCCCCCAGTTGACGAGAACCCTATCAGTGACCAGGCTGTCGTCTGACCTGGGAGATTATGCGCCGAACAAGTCCTCAGGCTTACTCAACACATTGAAGATGGATACCGGGAAAGGCTATTCACAGGAGCCGCCCTCGTCCACTTCACAGCAGCTTACGACACCATCCAACTTAGAGCAATGATTCGGAAAGTTTTGACCCCACACAGGACCCAGAACTCTGCTGAGTAATAAGAAGCTTACTGGAGAACCGAGATTTTATGTTACATTTAACGATTAAAAGAGCGAATTGTACCTCACGAAAAATGGGCTTCCCCAAGGCCGCGTCTTGGGATCTTGGCGTCGTCAGTGTTCAACACCTTCACCAAAGAAATCAATCCCAACCTGTTCGCTGTCACAGGTTCATCTATGCGTATGACTTCTGTCTGACAACACGACAACATTATTTCACATCAACGGAGAGACCCCTCGAATCCGTTCTCGGGCAGATGTTAGCCTACTACAGGGAAAACCTAATGAAACTAAACCCTGGAAAGACCCAGATCCGCTCTTTCCACCTAAAAAATCATTTTGTCAACTACAAACCCTCGGAGTGACACTGGACCTTGCACTCACCTTTAAGGAGCAGATTACCAAGCTAAAGGAAAAAGTGCGCTTCAGAAATAATTTGATTGACCACCTAACAAGCACTAAATTGGGCGGTGATTCTTGTAATGTAAGGGCATCAGTCCTGGTGATCTCTTTCTCAGCTGGAGACTATGCTGGCTTCTCATGCTCACGGTCTGCCAATGCTAATACAATTGATCCAGCACTTAACGAAGCGCTACAAGATGCATAAAAAAACATCCCCATCGATTGAATATATGGTCCGACCGGAATTGCTCCACCAGACATCCGGCGCAATGTTGTGAGCATGGACCAGTGCCAAATACAAGAGACAGACGACAGACATAACATATCCTAATACAAACAGCCCAGAAAGCGCTTACCATCATGGAATGTATATCATGGATATGCCTAGTTCAGGAAGGCGAGAGAGTATGTGAGGTAAACGATGGGACAATTTAGAACACAGCGGACGAATTTGGAAATCCAGAGGAATAGAGCCTGCGGAGACAAGAGGGTCTGATAGCAGTGAGGCATGGTCCACATGGAAAGCGCCAAACCGTCTACGTGTGGGACAGATGCATGGCATCTCGAAAGACCTTGGGATTCACAACCACGAGCCTTTACATTTAGGGCCAAATACAGACAATGGAGCACCTGCTCTGCTGACCAACTGCTCCAAACTGCCTACCATAGGAATTGCACCAACCAAAACCAGCTGCCATTAACACCGCCAAGCACTGGTAAAGCCATCTCTGAGTTGTCAAGGACAAGACGAAACTAGACATTTTGATAAACTTTTAAAACGTAATAGTTGCCCACATGTGGTAACATCTATTATATCCTGGTTAACTACAGGATGTCCCTTAACCAATAAAATGTACTTTTAAAAGCTTGATCTTTAACTCAATGAACAAGGCTTATTTCATTTGACTCAGAACCCATACTTTTACATTTTTGTTTTTTAGTAAGTCCATTCATTTATAAATAAAATATTTGATTGTGTATTGATCGATATTCAAAAGTTTGATCAATAGGGCAATATTTTCTGTTTAAGCCCTTGGAAATTTAGTAGTGGGAATGTTTTGGTATTTGACCCAGATACAACCAGGATTTAGAACTGACTGATTTTATTACAAAAGAAATGTAAACAATTCAATGCGGTTTAATCCCTTTGATTTCAAACCAATTCTTTTCCTGTCTTCAGAAGCCTTTGTGTAGACGGAAGTACTTTTCAGTTTCTAGTGAAATGATAAAAGGAAACGAAACTTCGTGCTCTTTTGTGATGGAAATACATTGAAGTCCAAAAGCAGCATTCGATTTATTTGGTAACGGTGTACAGAGGTGAAATTACGAATAATCAGATTGACACCCGTAAGGCTTACCTTATCTGGAGTTTCAAGAGCCTGCAATTCCATTCGCTCAGGAGAATGAAAAGAGTTTATCTTATTTTGGGGCTCCTTATTTTATGTCTGTGCACTCAAACACATTCGTGGAGACGACGACGACGACGAAGACGTTCATGTTCACCGACTAATTGTGTGCACTCGGCGTGGTATCCATCTGGCGGTTGCTCAAAATCCTGTGGAGGAGGTACTATGTTATGGAAGCGCCATATAGTAAGGCATGCATCTTGTGGAGGAGGGTGCAGCTATCATCTGAGTCAACATAGGCCTTGTAATACTCAATGTTGCCCGTATAATTGTGCTCTTTCAGTATGGTCCGTGTATGGACCATGTTCTGCATCATGTGGATCAAGTGGCATTCAAAAACGAACAAGAAGGATAACAAGGAGTCAAGGCTGTGGTGGAAGTTGTCCATATCCACTGACACAACAAAGAGCTTGTAATAGGAAATGTTGTCCAGTCAATTGTCAGGTATCGTCTTGGTCTTCATTCGGCATCTGTTCGGCTACTTGTGGCACCAGTGGGGTACAAACTCGAACAAGAACAAAACGTGTCACCGAGTCGTGCGGTGGTAGCTGTTCACACAAACTTACAGAACAAAGAGCTTGTAATAGGAAATGTTGTCCAGTCAATTGTCAGGTATCGTCTTGGTCTTCATTCGGCATCTGTTCGGCTACTTGTGGCACCAGTGGGGTACAAACTCGAACAAGAACAAAACGTGTCACCGAGTCGTGCGGTGGTAGCTGTTCACACAAACTTACAGAACAAAGAGCTTGTAATAGGAAATGTTGTCCAGTCAATTGTCAGGTATCGTCTTGGTCTTCATTCGGCATCTGTTCGGCTACTTGTGGCACCAGTGGGGTACAAACTCGAACAAGAACAAAACGTGTCACCGAGTCGTGCGGTGGTAGCTGTTCACACAAACTTACAGAACAAAGAGCTTGTAATAGGAAATGTTGTCCAGTCAATTGTCAGGTATCGTCTTGGTCTTCATTCGGCATCTGTTCGGCTACTTGTGGCACCAGTGGGGTACAAACTCGAACAAGAACAAAACGTGTCACCGAGTCGTGCGGTGGTAGCTGTTCACACAAACTTACAGAACAAAGAGCTTGTAATAGGAAATGTTGTCCAGTCAATTGTCAGGTATCGTCTTGGTCTTCATTCGGCATCTGTTCGGCTACTTGTGGCACCAGTGGAGTACAAACTCGAACAAGAACAAAACGTGTCACCGAGTCGTGCGGTGGTAGCTGTTCACACAAACTTACAGAACAAAGAGCTTGTAATAGGAAATGTTGTCCAGTCAATTGTCAGGTATCGTCTTGGTCTTCATTCGGCATCTGTTCGGCTACTTGTGGCACCAGTGGAGTACAAACTCGAACAAGAACAAAACGTGTCACCGAGTCGTGCGGTGGTAGCTGTTCACACAAACTTACAGAACAAAGAGCTTGTAATAGGAAATGTTGTCCAGTCAATTGTCAGGTATCGTCTTGGTCTTCATTCGGCATCTGTTCGGCTACTTGTGGCACCAGTGG
>RDPX01000083.1:2363357-2399745 GCA_003991215.1 Morbakka virulenta
CATTCGGCATCTGTTCGGCTACGTTGGGCACCAGGGGGGTACAAACTCGAACAAGAACAAAACGTGTCACCGAATCGTGTGGTGGAAGCTGTCACACAAACTAAAAGAACAAAGAGCTTGTAATAGGAAATGTTGCCCTGTCAATTGCCAACAGAAGTGGTCAAGTTGGTCCATTTGTTATTGTAACGGTCGTCAGAAGAGAACACTTGTTGTGACACAACAAAATAGATGTGGTGGTAAAAAATGTGACACAACGAAAAGAGAAACAAGGAAATGCCGCAAACGCTCCAGGTAAGATTTAAGATTTTTTGTCTCCCGTAGTTTGTTGGGGGTATTTTTCAGCTTCTTACGATTCGCCATACCGGAATACTACCTTGAAATCGTGTGGTGTTTCAGAGTTGTTTTATTTGGGTCTTGCATCTGGTTTGGTTTCGAGTCAATTTTTTTATTGGTTCTCAGTAGAGGGATGTTAAGACTACATTGCACCGAAGTTCCTTTAGAAATTATCATTCATCACCTTTCATTTTTGTTATTTTTACTTGCAGGTTTAGTAATTTTTCTCTTAAATACGTATATCAATATTTCTTATTAACTAGATATACTCAGATTGGTTCTTTGTCCTGGATCTAATGGTAAGATTACGTATGGTAAAAAGATTTAATCATTACTACTACATCAAAACAGGGTTGTCATTTTGTTGTTTTTTGTTTGTTTGTTTGTTTGTTGTTGGTTTTTTCTTTGCTTCCACGTCATTTTCCCCAAGTAACTCGGGTTCAAACGGTGTTCTTCAAAGGAACTTCTGCTTTGGCACTTAGATATTTCTTGGCTGCATGCCCCTCCTGATCCCAACCAATAGCTTCTCTTGTGAAATTTAAACTTTTTTTCGTCTGACTGGGGACTCGAACCTGAAAATCTTTTGGTTACGGTGCAACTGCAGTAACCATTAAAGCACGGCTCCCACTTATGGAAAACAGGATTACACCTATTCCATATTGCAATACGTTAACCACAGGATGCATTTCGCATTTGTTTTCAGAAATCCAGGATTTAGCTTTGTGGTAACAGAGTCTACGATTGGGGTTTCCCCTATAGGTATTATCTCCTTTTCCTCGTATTTGTTCACTTTTTCAGATAATTTGTGTCATCAGGGATGGTTTATCATTTTGAGGAAAAGAAGGTGTCTGCGTGTGTGTTGGGGTGTGTGTGTGGTGGTGGTGGTGGTGGTGTGTGTGTGGGGGGGGGGGGACGACTGACGACCTTGTCGTTGTCTTATAGTTTTTTGTTATGCATTTTTAATCTAATAGTAATCTTTTACGCAGATGTATGCACGGAAGATGCCACTTTCGTAGAGGAATGTGCCTGTGCAGGCCAGGCTATCAGGTATGACCTTTGTATTCCATTTTATTGAAATGAAAACCAATAGTACTTGTGTTAGTTACTTTTGGTGGTATTTCCATTTCAATTTTGTAATAAAGAGATGGAGGAAAAGAAAAGGGTAAGAATAATGGAACGATGAGAGAATGAGATAAAAAAAAGGCAAGGGGCGATGAGAGGGAGTGAGGCAGTGGTGAGGTAAGGTCGTAAAGGACCAGATGGTTGTTTAGTAAATTGAATTGCATAGAAAATGAGAGAGGATCTCAGTACCTGATACAAGAAGGAGCGACATATAATGTTTGGTACACTCATTATTACCAGGGTCCCATTTGGATGTGAAAACAAAGCTCTGTTTTGATACACAAATGAATGTCAAAACCGTAACAACTATTATTTTAAAGAAATAAAAAGCCACTTCTGTTTAAAGGATTTGGTGGGGAATTATTTGAATGTTGGGTTGTAGAGAATTTAGAAAAACATTTTTACCGTCCGTCTTATTTTGCCTTTTATTTTTTGAAAAGGCAGGGCCGAGTACCATAGATCACAACAACCCAGGAAGACACTTTTGTAAACTCCAACCTAACGAATATTTTGATATTAATGGAAGATCATTGAAAAATTTTCATCTACTTTTTCGAATTTCTACCTTTAAACTCTCAAAAATATTATGAATTTAATATCATCCTTGTGTAGAGTTTGATGCCTCTTTACAAAAACTACTAGGACTTTTGGTTTTCATGTTAAGTCCAATACAATTTAACAGTCTATCGTGGCTTCACAAGTTATCTTTTGTCAAAGTTTTTATTTTCTATATGATTTTGCACTTCCAATTATTGCAGATTTCAAAGATTTTTTAGGGTTTCTTTAGAGGAGGAGAATGTTGAATATCATGATGGGTTCTTTTTCACTTTGCAATGTATTTTTCTTATATGGAGTATTTTCTTGACTTGTATACTTTTGTTGATTGATGTATTTTTTGAAAAGATGCTTGAAAATTGTGAATATTTTTACTACATTTTTTCCTGCTTAGCATGTTGTGATTTTTTACTTGCTATGTTTTTTAAGGTGCTGAAAATCCAAGACCACTTTAAGAGTAAAAGTTATTTAGACATAAAGAACATTACGTATTTTGAAGTAAACCTACTCTTACCTTATTGTCTATATATACCATTTTACCAATCTCAGTAGAAAAGAGATGTAACCTAGATGTCAGCTGCACAGTTGCTACTACTGCTTCTAATATTTTGTGGGATAGAATGCTGCTGGAGCCTTCTATCCCACAAAATATTTGGTAGGATTTTGAGTATAATTACTACAGTACTATTGTTACCACCATCACCACCACAACCATTATTACTACTACTACTACCACTACTTCTACTACTGCTTTCCCCACTGGTTCTATTATTACTCCTGCTAATACATCTGCTGCTATTGCTAGTAGTATGTTCACTATTGCTTTTATTACTACTTTTACTACTACTTTTACCACCACTTCTACTACTATAACTTCTTTTACTACTACTTGTTTCACTCCTACCACTATTTTTACTACTACTACTACTACTACTACTACAACTACTTTTAGTACTACTTCTACTACTACTACTACTACTACTTCCACTACTACTGCTACTGCTACTACTGCTACTAGTACTTTTACTTGCACTACCACTACTATTTCTACTACGATTACCACTGCTACTTCTGCTACTGCTGCTACTATCATTACTATTGCCATTGTTACTGCTATTAACCACCTCTGCGATTACTGTTGCTTCAGCTAATTCATATCGTCATTTCTTTTTATTTAATATCAAATTTCCTTTAAAGATTCTATTTCGTAGTTAAGTTAATAACAGTGTTGTGAGGCATCTTGTTCAAACTTGTATAAAATTGTTTAATGGAAAACTGTAGTTTTACTAAAGACTGTAAGCATTGTGAATACCAGAAGTGTGATCCAGACAAATTCTAGCTAGGTTGACTGTTCCGACTAAATCCTGATTACTCGAAACCCCTTAAGTTAAAGTGTGACATAGGGAAAAGCCATCCCAGTAACATTTTCCAACTTTAAATGCCAATAAATAAACCTTCTTGATAGGTTACGTCTGCACCGAAACCTTTTCAAGCTTTTGGCACTCTTATTATGGGAAGAGGAAAAGTATTAAAATGCTTGATTCATATTTGTTTTTTTATTTAAAGTATGGTTAAACAAGGTTGACAATAAAAATACTGATAAGGTTATCAGATACTGATCGTACACAGACAACAAACAATTACAATTGAACCAGCAGGATCTTACCACAACCTTTTATGTGTAATTAAAAACATTTAAGAACGGTTTTAAAATTTTGGCTATAACTTTCAAGATAAAAGATAAAAAAGAATCATTATATGTCTAATATCGGTCGAGTAGTGCAAGGGCTGAACACATAACCTAAAGAATTTAGTAGAATCAAGAAATGAAAAGAAAACAAACAGCATGCATTTTAGAAAAGGCTGCTGGAGCAACACTTTGGAGCTCCATTTGCAAAAGGAAACTAACATTTATTGGTCACGTTGCAAGAAGTAGGGGGTATTGGACATGATATATTAGCAGGAATAGTAGAAGGAAATAGAAGAAGAGGAAGACCCATGCTAAGAATAGCTGATGACATGAAAGAGATGACTGGAATGACAATGCCTCAGATGCTGAAAATTCAAGAGGCCGGAAAAAGTGGAGGAGAATACTTGGGCGTGCCACGGCGGATCATGATAATGATCCTTCCGTTTGATGATGATGGTGAGAATCAAAACAACCCAAAACGAGTAGAGGCTACAGTCGTGAAATTAAACAGACTGACCATGTAAATATCAAATCAAATAATCCACTCTTGGCTCCTTAACTTCAGTATTGTATTCTTAAATTTTTCTGTTCTGTTTTTGAAATCCTTTAATAAAATAAACGTTAAATTGGCACTTTGAAATCAATATTCAGGAGCTGTTAATATTAATATTCAGAACCATGGAGACTGCTCTTAGGCATCAGAGCTGTCTCCATGGTAAAATAGCTTCCTGTTTTTAACTATTTGAAATTATTGGATACTTGCCATTTTGTGTTACTGCTCTTTAGCCACTGTTGAAACATCCTAGAGTTTATCCATTTATTAATGTGGAGACTGTGCCACTTTATGTCGGCCAGAAACTTCTATTCTTCTAGAAACTGAAAGAGGAAAATCCAATCAGGCACATATAATAGATAATCCTTGTTTCATGCATTAGAATATTTATTCACATGTATTTGTAATAGCTCATACTTTGGTTGGCCTTTTTTCTTCATATCTTTATTTCTTTTTTTTCAATAGCTGTCTGCCTTTTTAACTGTTATCTTTGCAAAACTTTCTTCATTATGTAAAAGATTTTTGAAATACTGCTTGAAAATTAGATATTAAATCTTATGTGGAACTCACTTCAAGAGTACATAAAAAGTAATTGAATTTTGTTTCTGTTGTTGTTTTCAGGGAACGCTTTGTAATCAAAGATGTGCGAAGGGTACTTATGGGCGTAATTGTGCAAAGAAATGCTCGTGTAAACGTGGAACATGTCAGCGGACCAACGGACGATGCATTTGCCCCCTGGAATATACTGGCAAAAGGTAAGAACAACGAATAAATAGACATAAAATCACCCACGAATGGGCTTATTTTGTTCTTTCACAGTTTGTAAGGGATCCACAGAAAGATTTATATTTTTGTTAGATGATCCCTCCTTTGAGTATTTCACGTGCAATGCAATATCATACATATGTAGTGGGCGTGGTATCCAGACACTTCCGTTGGATGGTCTCGGACTGTTTTTACAACAAAGCTTACTTTAATAACGCGCCCTCAAACATATCTCATTCGTCTTTTTTTGATCGAACAAAATCATTATGCGTAGGAATAGAGTTCTTAGTTGGCCTATTTTTACTCCATTCTTATTTTTGTTTTTGGCTATTTGTACTGTACTATTGACTTATTACTCTGTATATGGATGAATAATTTTTTTGGGGGGACCATTAATCTGTAATCTCATTCATTTGGACTTTCTTATAAATATACACTTCAATTGATATCTCTGGATTGCTCTTTCGCCTAACCTCACTGTAACGAACCCGTCCTTAGTTTATATTCAAATTTTGTATGTTGTGTTAATTAATTTTTATCACGTTACCAACAAACTGCCATCAATGGAGATGCTTGGTTTGCTATTTTTTCCTGATCTTGATGAGGGTTCTTATACTAAATCTATTGGTTCATCTGCCTTCAAAAAGTTTGGGTCGTTCTATCACGCAAAAGAGTACTTTACTCCTTTGACTGTTTTATAGCTTCAAACCTGTTGATAAAATGCGAAATTAAAAAACGCAGTTTTCACCTGAACTTAAAATATAATGGACGATATGCAACACATGTTGAAATTTAAACAATTTTCGCAAAGATCCAATTCCTAGCACTGAGTTCAGAAAGCGCCTTCTATTTAGAAAAATATGAAAATATGTAATGAACAAGAATTTAAGCATCTTGGAAGCACTTTTGACATAAGTTTAATGTGACTTTTAAGAGGTTTTGCGGTACTGTATTTGTTGTAAGTAACAGTAATATTATAGTAATAAGCTCTAGTATTGAGAAATGTTTTATCTTTCTAGCGGGGAGTTTTATATACTCAAGCATCCTTGTTGGCAAATATCCAACCATACTGATGATATAAATGCTTTATTTATTTTTATACATGAACACACCATTACATGTTGTTACTAGCATTATCGAAATGAGTTTCATAAATTTTAATTCTAAGTGTTCCCTCATCCAAGAACCAACAAAATTTTCCCCCACGTAACAAATCAGATTGACAGCCTCTTATCATACTCCATATTTAACTGACCACATATGCAAAGCCGCCTATGTACAATCATACCCGTTTGTTATTCCGTTGCTCTCGAGTCCTATATCTAAAAGCGGATTTCACTTTGCCAAGCACAATTGTAAAATCTCTAATCGGCATCAAGGATTTAAAGTTCCACTCGAATTGCAACTCAACACCTTCATAGGTGGTTTTAAATTCTGTCAAATTTATCTGACTGCGGTTATTTGTATTATATGTAGATATACTTATATGCACATATATATAAATTTGTATATATACACCTCTTCTTCTTCTTCTTCTTCTTCTTCTTTCAGCGTTTCCCTTTTCAAATTTTTTTTCAAATTTGTATATATACACCCAAAGGCTCAAAACAATGGATACCCATGAGTTTGTCTATCAATTCCCCAAGAACACGACCGAAGTTGATACAGTCGCAAGTTTAGCTAGTCCATTCTAGATCTAGCCACAACTTCAAGCATGTTGATTAAACAATTTCAAAGGAATGAGCATCTGAGATAAAGACGAACTAAATGGGGCTTTTCAAAAGGTGCTTAAATTCTTTTCCATTATTTGAAATGACTAACCTTGGCAAACCTTTCAAATGCACGCCGACTTTTTATCATTCCTTCAGAGGAGTCCTTTAACATCTCCTCCAATTGCTTTATTCTCAAGTGTCATTTTTTTTACTGCCTTGGTTTTCTACCTTTCTGAGTACAGTGTTCTGGGGCTCGTAGTTTCCTGTTATCAGGTGCACGCATGAAATGACAAAAATCTGCTAAAATGTGAGGTCTCAATCTGTTTTGCTTCAACGGAGGTCTTATTGTATTGAATTGAATTTTTTCACTAAGTACTGAAAAACCTCCAGACGATTAATAAAAAATGTTAAGGATACGTACCAGAGCAACTTTGAAGTCAAAAAAAGTCACAGACATTATTACCAGGAATTTTGAGATAAGCAAGTTGTAAGTGCGTTTAGAACTAAATACCATGAAAAAAAAAGTCGTGCCTGGTAAAACCTCCATAGCGATTTTCTCCTAAACACATTTCTTGATTTCTTTTATCTCTTTGATACTTCAACAATGTCCCTTTGTTTACCCTCTTTTACTTTAATATTAAAGGGATAAATAAAGGGATAACCCTTAATCATGCATCTTAGTCATATCTAGATCTTTGAATATGAACCCTGCCCTCCACCCCACCTCCCTCCTTCCGTAATCAAGCATGAAAGAGTACAATAGAACCCTGCTGTTGTGATTTGTCGTTTGAATGGCTTGAACTTTGCTTTTTCTCTTCTCTTTATTCATTAGTTGATGTGTGTTATTATGAGGTGCACAAATCTTGTTTTTATCACATTTATTTGTTTTAATTTTTTATTCGCTTTGGTTTGCCATGCAAGCGTTATCCTTTCTCAAGCACGATGTGGTAAGAACAGTTAAAATTAGAACTGTGAAGCACAGTTTAAATATTTTTGGATATAAAACTTGTTTTTATGTGTGCTACTGAGTAGGCCCTTTTCCATTAAGCAGCTACGTTGCAACAAAGCAGTTAATATAAGTAATGGAATTCGGCCATCCCAAAAGCTACAGTGACCAGAAAAATCCTTCTCTGAAGAAGTTCCTTTCCCCTCTTCACAAACTGGTTTATCTGTTTAAATTTGAAGTAGAACAAAAGTAGTTTGATTAGGCGTAGGTCGTACCATAGGAGTAGATATTTTCGGGAAGGCTGTTTTTATTGGTAACCTTTCTTTTACTCCACATTTCTATCATGGCTACAGTGCAACGACAAATGAGGTGTATTTGTATTTTTCTGACATCAAGAATATCTTGCCCCATTTTTCTCTATGTGTGTTTTGGTATTCAAAAAGTAGCACAAAATGAGCATTTATAATCGTAAATAACACTATTTTAACGTTGAATTAAAGCAATGTCATACATAGATCAATATTTTGAAGATTACACAACACGCAGCCAAAAAACTGTGACATTATTGTTGAAAAAGTCCAGAAATGATAAGACATCATTTTAGGATGGCGATCTTTCAGGGGGCAGATTGGTGGTAGGCAGTTGTTTGCGGTGTAAATTTCCCCGGTATGAGAATTTGATCGTAATCAATTTCTTGCAAACATCGCGTGAATATCATATTGTAAGAATTTGGCCTGATTTTTGATACTAAACCATTTATGATCATTATGATATACCCCCATTTGTTTCCATTTGTGCGGCAGCGTTTTTGTGGATATAAGGGGTATATTCGGTAGAATACCAATTAGCAGATAAAAGTGGAAAACAAGAATTACGTGGCTAATAGCTGCTAGTATACGACGGTCTTCTGTTATACAATGGTACGCTAGTATGGGATGGCTCTGGAATAAATTTGAATTAGACCACCTTTCATCTTGCTAAAAACCATTGAAAGTGTTGAGGAAGCTAGTAAAGTGCTCCTTGTTTCCTTTGGCTTGGTTAATAATCTCTTGTTGTGCTTTGCTTTAAACAATACTTGAGAGACTCGCAGGAATGCATTTGGTACTAAAGTGTTTGTGCAACATTTTGAAATATAAATATATTTGGGTGCAACAATTACAAAATGAAGTTGTAAGTTGGATGACAGAAAGCAGTAACAAATCCTTGCTACATTGATTCTGTGAGGAACGTTAATGAAGTCACCAGCGACAGTACTAAAACAATCAGCATGTCACATCTGTAAAGTCTCTTGGGTGTAAACATGCATAATTAAAATATATATATTTCGTTACGATAACCAATTTTGTTTTGTTTTTGTTTTGTAGGTGTCATATTAAATATAGGTGCTCCAATGACAGATACAAATGCCGGGTCCCGCGTTCAAAGTATCTCAGGGTTAGAAATTGTATTTTACGCTACACGAGTACATCGAGAACAACCTTATGCCCCTGCAAGACACATTTTGCTTTAAGATGTCCAAGTATGCGTTCTTGCGGGAAAAGATTTCTTCCAGGACGTAAAGGATGCCAATTTTATTGTTGCAGAAAGTTCTCATCGGCCATTTGTTGCCCTCGTTCTGGATATAGGCCGTGATCATAAAGGAAGGAGTTGTTCTCAGGTTAGAGATGTAGATTAGTCTTTCTAACAGAGGATCCATGATTTAGAAGGACATCTTTTTTCGCTACCGAGTTGCGTCGTTGCATTCCCAGTCTGTTGTGCAGTAGTGGGAAAATCATGAACCTAACGTCTTAAGTACCTAGTGGGATCTGATGTAATAGCACTGATTGGTTACTTTGTAGACTTTTAGCTCGTTTGCATCAGTTTAATTTGTTGTTTTAATCGATGGGACATTGATTGATACCTTAATAATTCCATTGTCGCATCTCTTAATTTTGTTATATTAAGAATTTTTTGTATTCTCCGAGCGTAACACATACTATGAAGTTTGTCATTTGCTATGCACACTTTTCGCGTTTTATAGTTCTACGCGTCTTCTTTCACCATTTGCTATGCAGACTTAGTCTGTTTCCACTTGTATGATAAGTGTAATCTTTAGCATGTGTGCGGGATATGATTTTTCTAATGCTTACTCGAGACAGATTATGGTATATACCTGGTAAGGATGATTTTGGATGTTTCTGTAGATTCATTAACATATTAAGGGCGATATCCTCAGATTTAAGACTGTTTGTGAAGATAGGGAGGAGCAGAAAGAAACTGTTAAGCGATGAAAGTAAATTTGTTATGGTGCACAATAGTGTGGAAAGTGACTACAAGTTTTGAGGCAAACATTGGAAGGATTAAAATATAAAGATGAATATCGGTCCATGACATCTTTTCCATATGTAAGTCCAAGCCACCATATCTTCGGGCCACAATAATTTTAATTGCTTTACAGCTTTACGTATATATTGCTTGATACTCATCTACCTAATTATAATATTAATAATTTACCACTAATTGATCCTAAACGATCAGCGCCAATGCGTCAACAACGTCAACCAAAACTAGAACAACTACCGAAAGGACTGAAAATCCACCCAGTTTTAACGATATATGGGGCTACACCCGACGGTAGAATATTTAATATCAATAGTAAACGATTCCTAAACGGAACAAAGTTATCAATAGGACTAGCATTTAACCCATTCATAGACAACACCAAACTACTTTTCAAACCGTTTGATTTCGTCTATGAATGTCACCATAACATAATCTTAAATCCAGAAACTAGCTTAGTTCACATTGACGGAAACCAACTAAATAACTCTATATTCAACCTAAAATCCAACAAAATTAACAACATTTTTAATTAGAGAGATAATCTAATCTATTATAAGGAACATGGCGCAGTATGAGAGATATAGTCACTACAACTATGATCAGCTAATGAAGTTAAAGCGTGACCAGTTACGTGAAATATCCAAACATTTTAATTTACCATATAATGGTAGAACTTTGAAGCAAGAGTTAGCTACTAATATAGCAAAACACAACAAGCAGACAATTCATAATCCTTACGAGCTGAAACAAAGCTACAAAATCCATGACGACGTTCCAGAAAACATAATTCCGAAATATACCTTAATAGAAACACTTTCAGAAGACTTCATTAAAAGATATGCGTCTGTATTTACTGTTGTTGACTTACAAGAAGAAGAAGAACCCGCAATTTTCATTAATTCCGTGATTTTGAGAGAATATCCGTATATCAAAGCTGTGTTAAATCAAATCGACTATCCCTACAAATTTCGGTTGTTACTCCAGACAAAATTCGTAAGACCAATAGGTGAGCCGGCAGAATTTGATCTCTATTCCCGGTATTATTATCCATACGAGCAAGATCTACAAAACCTTAGCCATAGTGAATATACAGACCGAATAGAAAACCTGAAGATGGAACAAACAGGTTGGACATTATCGACGATTTTAAATCTTGCATTCGAAGTTCAAAAAGTAAATGTATTCCCAGGAGGTACGTATCAACAACTTCCATTGGCATTATCAAGAAGAGGCCTTCTAAATATCGATAATTCAGCTAGTAATGACAATCGTTGCTTTCTCTGGTCAGTTTTAGGTCACTACTTCAGGGATAATGTCACAAATTCTAAACACTATTCAAGTTACGTTCCGTACATGAACGTCTTCAACACACAATCACTATCATTTCCTGTCATAGTAGATAATAGTCTGTCAAATCAAATAACCAAATTTGAAGCTGATAACAACTTGATGATTAATATCTATACGTTAACCAATGAGGACAATCTAGAATCACCAATCGCGCCAATTAGAATATCGAATAAGATTAAACAATCTTATCAGGAACTAATTAACTATTACGATCAAAACAAATCTAATCCACAAATTACTTCATCTATAGAAACCTTTCTCAACAACATTCATTCACAAATTATTAACTTATTTCTCCACAAGAACCATTTTGTTTTGATAACCAACTTCACAACATTATTTTCACGACAGTTCGATAAGCATCGACATATAACTAGAAACAACTATTGTCATTTCTGTTTATACCATTCGCCAGATCTTAACAAGCTATTGTTACATCTTCGCTACTGTGTTTCACTAGACAAGCAAGCATATGTCAAACTCCCAACAGCAACTATTAAAGACAAATTTACTGACAAACAGGTCACAAATAAACTTAAGTTTCAAAACATTTCCAAAGGAGTATCAGTACCATTTGCTGTCTATGCAGATTTCGAATCGATTATAACTACAAAATTTCCACAAATAGAATCAAAACGAAACTATTTAAATAAGCATATTCCAAGTCAGTTTGCTTACTACATAACCTCAAACATACCTGAATTCAACCACTCTCCAGTTTATTATCGCGGTCACGACGCAGATAGACAATTCATAAATTCACTAATACTTTCACTCGTAACATCACCAAATTCTATTTACAACAAGTATTATAGATTTAAAAAGCTAACTGTCCCAACCCCAGATTTTCCTAGCAATCAAGCACTTAACTGCTCAATTTGCTCAAGACCATTTCAACAAAACGAAACGAAAGTTATAGATCACTGTCACTTTACAGGGAAATTTAGAGGATATGCGCATAACTCATGTAACTTAAACTTCTAAGACCCAAAATTTATTCCAGTATTCTTTCACAACTTATCAGGATATGATTCACATCTTTTCATTAGGGCGTTAGTTGATCACCCAGCATTCGTTAAGGACTCACTACAAGCAATTCCAATTACAGAAGAGAACTACATTTCGTTTTCTGCAGACTTCTCAGCAGGTAAATACTTCAACAAGAACCTAAACAAAACTTTAGATGCTAAGATAACAATCAGGTTTCTAGATTCATTCAGATTTATGGGAACTTCACTTCAAAAGTTAACATCTAACTTAACTAGCCATCCACACTTAGACAAAGTCTATCCCGATAACAAACTACTATTAGATAAAGGCGTATATCCTTACGAGTACATGGACTCCTTTGAGCGATACGACGAAACAGAATTACCACCTCAGTCGAAGTTTTATTCAAAACTAAACTTAGAAGGAATTACAGACAACGAATATCAGAGAGCACAAGAAGTTTGGAAATACTACGATATTAAGACTATCGGACAATACGCAGATCTATATCAAATCACCGATGTGTTACACTTAGCAGGTGTTTTCGAGAATTTCAGGAAAGTGTGTTATAGAGATTACAAACTCGACCCATGTCACTACTTTACAGCTGCAGGATTATCTTGGGATGCAATGCTAAAATTTACGAATGTAAAATTAGATTATGTCACAGATCAGTTTACTTTAGAATTTTTTGAAAGGCAAATCAGAGGCGGTCTTTGTACTGCCACTCACCGCTACGCACAAGCCAATAATCCGTATTTACCGAACTGTGATAATAGTAAACCTAAAACTTACATAAAATACATAGATTGTAACAATTTGTATGGATACGCAATGTCACAGAAACGTCCTACAGGAAACTTCAGATGGCTTAACTCAAAGGAAATTCAGAAGTTATATCTTAACCTAGTCAATAACCAAATCGATTTAGAATCAGATACTGGTTACACGTTAGAAGTCGACCTACACTATCCCACTCAAATTCATGACTATCATGCAGATTTACCATTCCTTCCTGAAATTATGAATTTAGAGTCGTCTAGAAAACTAGTAGCTAATCTTAACGACAAACTTCATTATGTAGTTAACATCAAATCGCTTAAACAAGCTTTTGATAACGGCCTACAGTCAACTCAGATTCATAGAGTAATAAGTTATAGTCAATCACACTGGCTTAAACAATATATTGATGAGAATACTAAGCGTAGAGCTAAAGCTACCAACGATTTCGAGAAAGACTTCTACAAATTACTGAATAATGTTATTTACGGTAAAACTATGGAAAATTTACGGAATCGAGTATCTATTAACTTCTATACTTCTCAAGAACAAATCGTCAAGAAGTCTTCGAAAATTAACGCTAAGACAACTATGTTTACTGATAACTTAGCAGCAATTACTTTCGACAAATATGAAGTCTTATTTAACAAACCAATCTACGTAGGAGCACAGATATTAGATTTATCAAAGTACCTAATGTATCAGTTTCACTACGACTATATGAAATCTAAGTTTCCTATCCAGAAACTCTTTTATATGGACTGTGATTCATTCGTTTACTATCTACAGACTGAAGATTATTACACTGAGATAAAAAACGACATAACAAGATGGTTTGATACAAGTTGTTATACGAAACCTAAATCAGATATCCAAATTGGTCAGAACAAGAAAGTAATCGGAAAGTTTAAAGACGAAACTGGTGATCAGGAAATGTCACACTTCGTTGCTTTGAGAGCAAAATTATATTCTTACTACTGTAACAACGACGTTACGAATACACTTAATAAAGTTAAAGGTATCAAACGTTGCGTGAAAGAGAAGCAGATAACATTCAATGACCTAGTTAACACACTATTTGGAACATTAACACAAGAACAGAGGACACGTCAAATTGTCAGATTTCACCATAAAAATCATGATATTTATACAATTCAAGAAGCTAAAATTGCATTGGACGCAAACGATGACAAGAGAATAATCCTAAACGACAAGATTTCAACCTTAGCAATAGGTCATTGGCGATTAAAATCCAATTAAAGATATAAATAACCGTTATTATAGAAGATGGCAAACAAACCAATCAGCCTCAACGACGCTATCGAAACAAACAACATAATCGAACAAAAACCAATTGTATTCCCTGATAATCTTAACTCAATGTTTGAACAGTATCAACCAGTTGAAACACTACCATATTGCGAACTTCCTACAGGAGACTACAAAATCATATCTGAACGAGTTTTCAAAACCAAAGATAAACGCGAATGTTTAGTACTTACACTTACTTCTTCAAATCAAAATACGTATAACGTTTACACACCAGATAGACTTCGTGAACAACTATTAACACAACCAAATACTTTCACATACATTAGAAATCTTGGATTGAAAACGTCTAAATTAACCGGAAATCAGTATTTTGATTTTCTACTCGCTTAATTAGAGAAATAACTTATATTAGTATATGGAGAATACGATAGTTGAAGCGATCAAAGATGTATATGAAACTCTTGGTTCTGGATTAACTGAAACAATTTATCAAAAAGCTTTAATACTTAAATTACAAGATAACTTTGCAAATGTTCAAACAGAAAAGTCAGTTCCAATAATCTATAGAAATCATGAAATAGCAACCTTAAGAACTGACATAATTTGCTATAATGAATTCATTCTAGAACTCAAAGCAACAGCAACAAAACTTTCATTGAAAGACGAGCGCCAACTTCAACGATATATGAAAATATTAAACATCTCAAAAGGTATTTTAGTTAATTTCAGTAAGGATCTTGAATTTAAAGTTTACGAGTAGTTAATATATATGGATAGGATAATTAACAATTACAAATACTTAGCAGACAAAATAGTTGACATGTATTCAGTTAGATCTGACTTAGCTATGGACTATTTAGAGCAATTACTTCACTGCTATATGCACTTTGACCCACAAGTTAACTTTGATGAATTCTTCACTATTATTACTGATATTATAGTTACTTTGTTTGATATTTCCTAATTAGAGAATTGAATCTAATAAGTATATAGAAGATGGTTGACGTAAACCAAATGATAACTGAACTATACGAGAAGTTAGTGTTGAAGTCTGATAAAACGGAATCGAAATCGAAACAATATTTTATCTGGTGTTACGTTAAGGAAGCTATTTACAGGGATATGACGCCATTCGAACTTACTCGGGGAAACTTAAACGATATTCCTAACTTCGCTGCACAAATTACACATTTAAATTGTTAACACCTGAGCAGAAAACAAATATTGAAACTCAATTTAACGCGATGACTGATGATCAGCTACAACATCTTAGAGATCTGTAAATTTTCATCAAAATGAAAAGCCAGCAAATTGCTGGCTGACAATATCAAGTTTTGGTTGCCTTCGGGTAACCTTTTTTTTTCGTTGCCATTTTTAGAATCATTATAACGCTTTACTTCTTAAGAGCGTTGTTAATTTTCTTCATAATAACATCCTTTTCAACAAGAGTTGATTTTCCAAAAGCATCATTTTGACCTCTAACGTCCCACAAATAGTCTTCGTAAGCTGTCAAAACTAATTTAAATTCCTCATCGTTAATATGACTATCTTTCAAACCCTCGCTAAGAATCTCATTTACACTTCTTAATATCGAACTAGCTAATAAGTACAATCTTTGATGCTTATCAATACGTTTTCTAACCATCTTCGATCAAATTCCAAATACAGTTCCAATCGCCCCAAGAGTTACGTTGGTAATTGCTAGAGGTAACACAACAACAGGGTTTGACATCCCCCCAAGCGTAACACCAGCCATAACTGTAGCAATACTACTAGATGTGATTGAAGCTCCGTGTAGTCCGTTGAAAAACCGTTTGTAGTGTTTAGATAGCTTTCTACGAGTATTCAAATCTCTTTCAAGTTTACTACGAATGCGNCCACAAATAGTCTTCGTAAGCTGTCAAAACTAATTTAAATTCCTCATCGTTAATATGACTATCTTTCAAACCCTCGCTAAGAATCTCATTTACACTTCTTAATATCGAACTAGCTAATAAGTACAATCTTTGATGCTTATCAATACGTTTTCTAACCATCTTCGATCAAATTCCAAATACAGTTCCAATCGCCCCAAGAGTTACGTTGGTAATTGCTAGAGGTAACACAACAACAGGGTTTGACATCACCCCAAGCGTAACACCAGCCATAACTGTAGCAATACTACTAGATGTGATTGAAGCTCCGTGTAGTCCGTTGAAAAACCGTTTGTAGTGTTTAGATAGCTTTCTACGAGTATTCAAATCTCTTTCAAGTTTACTACGAATACGATTAATCTCGTTCATTCGAATTTTGCTTCCCCCATTATTAGGCTTTGTAGGTATAAATGGGTCATCTAACGGTACTTTAACTTCAGTTTCAGGAAATTCAGGATAAATTGTTGGAGCACTCGGTTCAATCATTCCTATTATAATATATATAGATTTAACTTGGAATCATATATATCAGAACGTTCTTAAACGTATGAGATAACTGCTTAATCTCTTCAACTATTTCAGTATTATTGATATTCTCGATTAACTTCTTGTAATGAGTATAAACACCACTAACCTTCTTCAACGTTTGGTTAGAACTTTCAATAATTTCAGTAGCTATTTCGCGATTATCTTGTTGTTTACCCATCACATTCCCTTGAATAGTAAACATCTCGATTTCAGCCTCACTTGCCTTATTTTGTAAAATTTTCTCTGCAATATGTTTCATAGCTGTTATAAATCCTAAATTATAATTCTGAGTTATCTCATCGACTTTAGACTTCAAAACTTTCTCTGCTTCAGTGTATGCTATTAACCGTTCCTCATAAGCCTTGATTAAGTTTTCTTTGAAGTCATCTAATTCAAACTGACCTGGTATGATTTCTTCAACTTGCATAACTTCATCAAAACGTACGTCAATAGAGTCAATATCTGGTCGATTTTCGATGACTGTGAAATCATCGTAGTATACTATACCTTCTAAGTCAATATTGGATTCTCTACCCAAGATATCACTAAAAGATGTCAACTGTTTTGTTTCTCTGTTATAGGTTAAATACATCGTTAATATGCATTAGATTCTAAACTTATTCATCAAGAAGAAGTTCATTTGTTCAACTTCATCGTCTGTGAGACTTCAATTAAATATCAAAATTCCGTAGAATTTCATTTTTGTAAAATTATTAAAATTATTACCATTCCCAATTGTAAAGCGTCCTATATGAGAGGAATTAAATTTACTAGTCAAAGTAGAAATATATTTAATAACTTGGTTATCTAACCATAGTTTAGCATAAGCTCCATTTCTCTTGTATGTCCACAAAACTGTCTTGCCTATGATTTTGGTAAGTCTCTGACTAAAATCTGCTTGAAAACGACCGCCAATAGTGCTAGCATGATCATAGTATACCTTACCATCTCCCCATGGTACGCTAACACCCAAACGAATAGAAGTATCGTAATTTCCAGGTGACGTTTCTCTCATCCAGTTGAAATGGCTTTGGTTCACTGTAGCATAAGTATAAGCAATGAAGAAAATTGTTGTTACATCACCATTAGCACCACCAATATCCCCGGCAGAAACAGAATCTTTGTACAGTTGAGAGTTATTAAATTCTAAGTAATATTGGTTACTAGTATTATCGAATAACAAAACAGGTCTTTCACTTTCTAAGGGCGTACTCAGAACTATTCCTGTGAAAGGATCTTTAATGGATGTTGCTACCTGGTTTTGACCGTATGCTACGCTAGTCGTTGTAGGTATAAATGTCATAACTAAACCGTTTGTAAATGGAATTCCTGGCAATGCAAGTTTAATATCAAGTTCAGCTTGTGATACTNCTGGTATGATTTCTTCAACTTGCATAACTTCATCAAAACGTACGTCAATAGAGTCAATATCTGGTCGATTTTCGATGACTGTGAAATCATCGTAGTATACTATACCTTCTAAGTCAATATTGGATTCTCTACCCAAGATATCACTAAAAGATGTCAACTGTTTTGTTTCTCTGTTATAGGTTAAATACATCGTTAATATGCATTAGATTCTAAACTTATTCATCAAGAAGAAGTTCATTTGTTCAACTTCATCGTCTGTGAGACTTCAATTAAATATCAAAAT
This sequence comes from Morbakka virulenta, assembly GCA_003991215.1. Lineage (NCBI taxonomy): Eukaryota > Metazoa > Cnidaria > Cubozoa > Carybdeida > Carukiidae > Morbakka > Morbakka virulenta. The sequence continues at coordinate 2,381,843 of RDPX01000083.1, forward strand.
TCCGTAGAATTTCATTTTTGTAAAATTATTAAAATTATTACCATTCCCAATTGTAAAGCGTCCTATATGAGAGGAATTAAATTTACTAGTGAAAGTAGAAATATATTTAATAACTTGGTTATCTAACCATAGTTTAGCATAAGCTCCATTTCTCTTGTATGTCCACAAAACTGTCTTGCCTATGATTTTGGTAAGTCTCTGACTAAAATCTGCTTGAAAACGACCGCCAATAGTGCTAGCATGATCATAGTATACCTTACCATCTCCCCATGGCACGTTAACACCCAAACGAATAGAAGTATCGTAATTTCCAGGTGACGTTTCTCTCATCCAGTTGAAATGGCTTTGGTTCACTGTAGCATAAGTATAAGCAATGAAGAAAATTGTTGTTACATCACCATTAGCACCACCAATATCCCCGGCAGAAACAGAATCTTTGTACAGTTGAGAGTTATTAAATTCTAAGTAATATTGGTTACTAGTATTATCGAATAACAAAACAGGTCTTTCACTTTCTAAGGGCGTACTCAGAACTATTCCTGTGAAAGGATCTTTAATGGATGTTGCTACCTGGTTTTGACCGTATGCTACGCTAGTCGTTGTAGGTATAAATGTCATAACTAAACCGTTTGTAAATGGAATTCCTGGCAATGCAAGTTTAATATCAAGTTCAGCTTGTGATACTAATGAAGCGGCTATAGTATCTACGTAGACTTTATTCACAGCGTCAGTCGAATTGAATGGTTGAGACAATTGTTGAACCATGTTGAAATTCATGTTGATATTTTTACCGAAATTCACAGCAGAACCTTGTGTGTAGATTATGCCGTTACTATCTAACATCAAGTTTGAAGAACTAGTAAGCTTTAGTTTGCCGTTATCAACCACCACGTATGGAATCATTCCGTTTGCGAAGTCACTAGGCGTTGTAGTTCCAACTAGAGGTAACACAGCGTTATTAACAGCTGTTGAGATTTTATTTGTTACATCGTTTTGTCTAAGTAAAGTAACTCTGAATAGTTTAATCTCAGCTAACCCCATAGCTTTTACTCCATCACCTTCGAATCTCCAATATTTATACGGTTTAGTAATAGTTAAGTTGAACGTTCTGATTTGATCGGTTTGATCTGTTGATTCTAATAGCCGTTCATAAGTTATATCATCGTTGCTTGCCTCAAACCAATAATTTGTGAAGTATTGGGTCGTCTTTTGGAGACCTGTTCTAGGATGAAATTCAACTTTCCAGACTTGAATTGGATTCGGTAACTCAACTTTAACCCAAGATCGTTGACCTCCAGTTCCGCTTACCCATTGACTATTCGGATTATTATCGAAAGCATTATTAGGATAAGTAAACGAACTAGATTGTGAACTTGCTGTGCAGACTTGACATGTTACTGGAAATACATTTGTAGTTTCCTTTTCGTAAATTTCATGTATTAAGTCGTAATTATATCTCGTGTCTTTTGACAGTGCTAAAGCATTACTACTTTGATCTTCTCTAGCGTTAATAACTTCACCTCCTTGAAGATCAATTATTTTACCACCAGTTTGAATGTCTGAGTTAAATTTCAAAGACCCGCTTGGAACTGCATTAAGTCCCTGGATATTATACAGATTAAAATTTCGCATATTCAATGAACCGTCAACTTCTATAGTATCACCTGTGGTTTGAGGAAATATCGATTTTACGTTAATTAGATCATTTTGGTTTACATCGAAGTTAGCAAGCATTGGTTTGCTTCCATCTTGCTTTAATAGATCAGCTGTTGCTTTAGTTACCTCAGCGTTTACAAAAGCTGAAACTTGCCCCATCGTTAAACCTGAAGAGACTTGTTCTAAATCCCAAATATATGGATTGAATACTCGGTTATTTATTGTTATTTAATTAGTATTAGATTGGTAGATAATTTGCTCAGCTTTTCTAGGTTTGAATAGTGATAATTCAGAAGCATGGAATGTCCCAATAATTTTCTCTGCGTTACGAATGTCGACTATTTCATAAGTAACTGGATTTGTGTTGAGAACATCTGTTACTACGAATACTTCGTCAGTGTAGTTTGCTGTGTAACCTCTTTTGAATTTGCCTCGATATTTGCTTATGCGAACGAAGTCTCCCGGAGAGATTTTCGGAGTAGATTTTGTTTCAGTGTTTCCGTATAGATTTTCCCATGCTTTCTGAGGATTTTCAACAGCTTCTGTAGGTGTCATTTTGATGGATCTGTGATAGCTTGTGTTATAGTTTTGAACTAAATCGGGAGGAATATCTATCCATCGTTTTGTGTCGTTGGCTGCGAAATACTTATACATCCGATCTTTTAGTGTTCTGTTAAATCGTTCAACAATTTGAGCCTTGGTTTCATTTTCTGTAGCAAACCAATCGATATCTAAATCTTTAAAGAGCTGCTTAGTATACTTGTTAATGAACTCAAGGCCTTTGTCAGTCTGAAGAAGCTTAGGTTTTCTGCCTTTGTAGATATTTTTGAAAGCTTCAACTATGAAATTTCCAGTCTTTCGTTTGATTGGGACTGCCCATGCGAATTTTGAAAGTACATCGATTACTGTCATAATATAATTATAACCATCATTTTGTGAAGCTAGTGAACGCATATCTGCCAAGTCAGCTTGATGTTGATGGTCAAGTGAATGAACTATTATCCGACGAGTTGGAAATTTTTGAACTGTAGGCTTGTGCTTTGTATAAGTTGGTTGTTCTTGAAGAAAGTGTTTTACTGTCTTCTTAGGTAACTCAGATCTTCGAGAGAGCTGATCAATTCCAGTAAAACCAGTTTTCGGGTCATAATACAAGTCATCTAGTATTTTACGTTGTACATCTTTTAAAGTAGTCATTATTATCAATGAAATAGATTATCAACAATTTGCTTTTGTTCTGTTGTAATTCCTAACCCAAGTTTACGCTTCGCACCAATAGTTGCTTGAATTAGTCGTCTATCAAACTTTTCACGGAATCCTTTAGGTTTCATTTCTTTAGGCTGCTTTAACATGACATCATCAGCTTTGTGTTTGTCTGCTTGATTTTGCGCTTTTTCATATGCATTGTCATGAATTCTGCATATATCATCAACTTGATTCTTCGGTTCCGATCCAGGTAATGGATTTCCATCTTCATCAACTTGTTCTTCAAGAGGATTATAAGCACCACAATATTTATATCCAGGCAAAACAAAGCCTTTCTTCGGTCTTGGTAATTTTCCAATTAATCTGTGTATATCAAAACCTTTCCCAGTCTTTCCAGATTTATCCATTATGTTTTGAATCATATAATCTTGCATTCCTAATACTGCTAGATTCTGTTTGTTATCCATTATAGTTGAGTTAGATTTAATCTAACCATTAGTAATAATGTCACAACGTCCAAATATCTAAAAACTGATTCCGAAGAGTATCTTACAGATAGATATAATAATCCAAACAAATATACACCTAGACATCCTGCTCGAGTAGTATTTTGTGGTAGCAGTGGCAGCGGTAAGGCATCAAGTCTTATCTGGATGATTGACGAAGCTAAAAATTTCCATAAAATTTACCTTTACGCGAAGAACTTGACGAACCGTTGTATCAATGGCTCATCGACGAATGGGAGAAGAAATCTGATAGACTTGATCAAAATCTGATCGAGTATTCTAATTCAGTTGACGACATCGTTCAAGTTGATTCAATTGACGATTCAATTCAAAATCTAATAATCCTAGATGACTTGATAGCTGAGAAAGATCTATCCAAAGTTTCTGAACTGTTCATTCGCTCTAGGAAACAGAATTGTACGCTTTGCTTCTTAACCCAACGTTATCATGCAGTTCCGTCAGATGTTAGAATTAACTCAAATTACTTTATCTTCATGCCTGGAATTCGTGGTCGAGATTTAATTAACATCAGTACTGATCAGTCTGGTTCGTTTGGTTCAGTAACTTTCAAAGATATGTATCGTAAGGCAACTAAAGATGGTGAAAGCTTTCTCTTAGTAGATAACGTAACTTCAGATCCTAAGATGATGTTTCGTAAAAATTTTCACGAACCAATTAACTAAACTTCAACACATCTCTAACTTTCTGTCTATGCTCGATATTATCTTTAAAATATAACAAATTTCGAATTGCATTAAAATTTAAATGTTCACAAATTACGTCGATTACTAACTGATATTTATATGCTTTGTTAGTGCCTACCCTTGAATAGAATGCAATAAGATGATGTAGAATTGCTTCTTTCATTCTCATAATTTGAGAGGTTACATCTGGTAACGGTTTATCGTTTAAAGTAAACCAAATGTAGACTAAATGTTTTCGTTGATTATAAGTACAAACTTTATAAATCGATTCTTTCGAATAATCATTTAATTTATCACGAATAGATTGAATTTCATTTGAATTTGGTTTATTCTTCTCTTGACAAAGGAGACGATTAAATAGTTCTCCAAAGTGATATTTGCGTTTATATCGTTGTGTAAACGTATATGTCTTCCTTTCAGAAAACAATATAGGACATGTTTGTTCAGCGTCATCTATTTTAAAATTTTCAATTTTCTGTTGTTTACGTAGTCGTTTAAAAGTTTCAATGTCATCCATATATATATATATATAAATTAATCTAACCTTTAAATAATAATGCCTAGAAAGATTGATTACGATTTGAAAGCTAGATCACAAATGGTGAGAAGAGACTTAAATAAACAGATTGCTATTGTTGACGCAGTTCGGCAAGGCAAAATTGTTAAAGCTGAGATATTGAGTGGAACCGATTTGGTTCCTGGAGATCCAATTCAACAAGGATTGGTTACACGTCAAGCCGAAAAGGAAGTTGTTAAAGATCATAAAGATAAGCTGGAACGAGATGAAGTAAATCAGAAAATAGTTAATGAACTAGAAGCTATAGCTAATAAACCCCATCCAAAAAGCCATCTAGAACTTCTTGAAGATATTAGAGAGTTGCTTAAACTTCAACATACTCCACGAACTGACGCTCCAATTGCTTTACCTGCACCTAAAGGAGTTGAAGCTATTGAAGGTGCTGAAGCTATTGAAGGTGCTGAAGGTGCTAAAGGTGCTGCGAATATACTTGATTTGGATAAAGGTATCGATGAGGAACTACTGAAAATTAGTAAACCATCAGATCTATATTTCAGTAAAGATATTGACCATATTAAAGCCCTAATTAGGGTGATAACCACCGAGATTAAGAGACTTAATGGTGAAGCATTACATAGTGAAGAGAAATTAATAGAGAGAAATAATACAGTCAAGTACAAGAAGAGACTTGTGGATGTACTTAGCGCAATAGAATTAGAAAGCGAGCAAGGCGGATCAGGAATTATGACAACTCTAGCAGACTTACAGGAAAGGCTTAAACTACTAATTGGTTCTATTGAAGCTGGAAATGGAAGCAAAGCGATTAAGAACGAACTTGCTGACATTCTACAGTATCTAAATTCGAAGAAGAAAATGAATAGGTCTGTTTATAGAAACCTAATGAATCAAACTAAGTACTAATATTATGAATTCTATTGTCTTGACTACTGCTAATGCTAAGACGTCTGAAAATCATAAGCTTCGATTAAACTTAACTAGCGGTCTGAAATTAGAGAATAACTTAATCTCACTTTCTCACTGTAATATATATTATAATTGGAAGAATTTCAAAGCTGAATACGGCAACACTGAGTTCTCATACTTACACGTTCCCACAAACTTCACTGTTCAAGCAACTATTCCAGATGGCTCCTATTCAGTTAGAGATATTAATAACGACCACGTTATGACAATTAACAAGCATGATAATCCTGACGGTACATTCGATATTAATCTCTATGCTAACTCAGTATACAATAGAGTTTCTATTACTGTTTCAGCAGACTTCATATTCTCTATGAATGCAGGTTTGAGAGAGACTTTAGGTTTTGATACAAGTCAAACTAATATAACTAATACAGAAGTAAACGGGAATTTAGTTCCGAAATTAGAACGAGTTGACACAGTATTGATTCACTGTAACCTAGTAGATAACAGAGTAACTCATGATTCTAGCGTTCTATTTGCATTTGTTCCAAATGACTCATTTGGAAATTTACTTTCAATAAGTCCAAATTATCCACAAAATCGTTACTGTAGAAACCCAAGTTTTGCTTATGTTGAAGTATATTTCACCGACCAAGATGGATTACCGTTGGATGTTGAAGGATAGATTATTGGTAGAACTTCAAATAACAGACAAGAATCTAACATAATTTATAAGAATGATAAGAACAATATACTTTCCAAATCATGGTTATATTACGATTGACAATTCGTTTGAATATGTTGGAAATGGATTATTTGGTGATACTATAAATTTGGTAAAAGACCTAGTTACAAGTAAAGCAGCTAAAGATATTGCTGTTGAAGCAGGTAAAAGTTTTGCTAATACTGCAGGTAATAAAGTTGGTGAGAAATCTGCTGAAAAGTTGGTGAATAAAGTATTTAGTAAGTCTAAACCAATTGTAGAAGTAACTAAACCAAAAGTAACTAAACCAACTGAAGAAGTAACTAAACCAATTGTAGAAGTAGCTAAACCAAAACCTAAGACTAAACATTCTAGAGATCTACTAGCTGAAATTTACGGTAATGGATTGTTCAGAGGTAAAGGTTTACGACGTAAATAGAAATCTAAACCTATGGTAATATTATGGATAGCTACGAAATTCATTCACTCTTCAACGATCAGATGAAATTCAAGACGTATGTCAAAAAAGATACTGTTCAAGTCTACGATTCAGTTTTTCAACTTGGATCTAATCGGGTTAAATTTACAGGACACAGTTTGGTTAATAAGCTAATTGACTACTCAGATGGTTTCATTCTGTTTGAAGGATATATTTCGTCTACGACTGCAACTCCTCTTGCGGATAACAACTATGTGTCAATTCAGAATGGAGTAAATTCACTATTTGCTGACGTGAAAATATCTTTCAACAACAATGAGGTTGAACATAATCGTCGGTGTGATATTAGTACAAATTGGTTAAATTATCTTGAATATTCACCGGATTATGCAGCTTCTAACGCTACACAATATGGCTTCATCTTGGATAGAGTTCTAACTGGTTACGACTTTGATGAACTAGTTGTTAGAACTGACCAAACTGTTCTTAGAAATATTCCTGAAGCAGGTTATCGCCTCGCGACAACTCACACACAAAGGAATGATGCTGTGACACACAGAGCTGAAATTGGAGGTGCTGACCTTGCTCACATAACACCTCGTGTTGAAGGAGGTTTGCCTGCTAGATTTCCCATAAGATACGTTGTCCCACTAAAGTATATTTCTCAGTTTTGTAAACGGTTAACTTTTCCGATAATTAACCAACTTGTGGAAATCGAACTTCAACTTAACCAAGATAACAGATCAATCTTTAGAGTTGGTGCTCAACCTTCAAAGATAACAATGACTAGTGCTCAGCTAATTGTTCCTGAGGTTGTATTACCTACAGCTGAAAATGCTAAGCTTATGAAGGCTATTAGTTCAGGTAAATTCGTCAAGACATTAGAATGGGATGAAACTGATTATATTCTTACTGATACGAATGTCACAGCAGACACACAATTCCAGGTTATACTTGGAACACACCTGGTTGGAGTTCAGAAAATTATGTTTATGGTGCACGGTCATGTAGACGATCAAGAATACGTGCAAAGTGGAAGTGACATTGCAATTAGAAACTTTAATGTAGAAATTGACTCTAGGGATCTATATAATATGAATGTTGCCACAGATTCTGAAGCCTATAAGATTCTAGCTGAAAACTTCAACTCACAAGGTAAGGACGTAAACACTGGATCTCTACTTCCATACTTCACATGGCTTAATACTTCTAGACTATATGTCATCGATCTTAGCCGACAGGAAATCTTCGAAAGCGATCCTAATGTCGTTCAAACCATAAGGGGAAGTGGTGCTGCTGGAAGACTTCTAGTTGTACTTGTTACAAATAAAACTACCAGAATTGATATGGCTCAACCTCAAAACACTAAGACAATCTAATTATCTTGTAATAATGACTGAATACAAAAGTGTTAATTTTATGCTAAGCGATAGTCAACTTACTAAAATTCGAAGTGCTATAAAGAATAGTACCGAAGCAATTATTCAAATTGGATCGCACCATATTGTTGAAGGACATAACGGTAATATAACATTAAATTTAACTGATACACAGGTAAGTAAGGTCAAAAAGCTTACTGGTGACAAGCAAATAAGACTAAACCTAAGTATGACACAGTTGAAATCTGCAGGAAAAGTTGTAAACAAGGAAACTAAACGTGGCAAGCGAAAAGATAGCTCCGATAAACTAAAGGAAGTTAGTCTAGCTGTTACACCAGCTGAGAAGACTAAAATTAATACAGAATTTGTAAAGCTTATGAGTTTAGTTGAATTTGATGAAAGTAAGGTTCAAGACAAAAGCAAGGTTCAAGAGGAAATCAGGGTTCAAGAGGGTTCTGGAATTGCAAGTATCTTCAAGCTTGCTCTCCCATTCGTTAAGAAGGTATTACCTAAGGTATTAGGAACTCTTGGTTTGGCAGCGGCATCTGGTGCTGTTTCAGGAGCTACTCACAAAGCAACTTCAGGACGTGGAATTAGACGTGTAGGAGGGGAAATTAAACTAGGTAGAAAAGATTTAGAAAAGCTAATGGAATTAGGTAATGTTTGTGAATGCCACAACATTGTGAAACCTGGATTTGTAACTAGAATGAATACAGATATCAAGAAGCAGCATGGGGGATTTATTGGGACGCTTCTGGCAGGTTTGGCTGGTAGTCTGTTGCCTTCATTGCTTGGAGGTAAAGGGATTAAGCGTGCTGGAAAAGGGTTAAAGAGAGCGGGTAGTAAAGATTGACTAGAGAAAGCAAATGGTAAAGTAACTTTGATATAGATAACTACTTTGGGAAACGAGTTCACTATCCAAGAGATAAGCTACCTGGTAAACTAAGCAATGGTGATATTTTCATTATTAACTCTGACGACCATAGAGGCAAGGGTAAGCACTTTGTAGCTTTAAAAAATATAAATGGTTATACAATGTATTTTGACTCATTTGGTATGAATATGTTACCTGAAATAGTTAAGTTAGCTGAAACTAGAAATGATCAGATAATTTGGAATACCTATCGAATTCAAGACTTTGACAGTGAGAAATGTGGTTACTTCGCGATTGATTGGATAGAGAATGTCTCTGATTACGATACGTACTTAAGCTGGCTTCTAAATTACAGCCCTAATGACTTCAAAGATAATGATAAGTTAGTTATGAAACGTCTGAATCTAAATTAATAATAATGGGTGAACAAAGTTATTGTGTTAAAGAGAAAAAGCATACTGGCTTCCAGGGAAAACCAACTATAATTCAATAAAGAACGGTCGATATGCATTGAGAGGTAAATGTCCTTGTGGGGTAATGAAGTATAAATTTATTAGTAAGCAAACTGCTAATGGTCTTCTGTCAATGCTTGGAATTAAGACTCCTTTGGCTAAAATACCTATCATTGGACAAATTTTGGGTTAATACTAGCTAAGTATCCGAAATGATCTTGTTTTCGCTCCTATTGGACGATGTTAGTCAAAACCAAAGTAGTGAAGCTAGTATGAATCTAATCTATAAGTAAATATATAAGCTGCATATAAAATTCCTAGTATTTGAATAAACTAATTTTTCATTCCTTTGCAATAATAAAATATTATTTACTACTGTCCTAGACAGCTCTAATCATTTTTTGGGGGGTTCACAACTCTCCTATAGACCACATGACTTAGTTGGCTATACCCCAAACTCTCCGATAACATAAGAAGCCCACAGGTTTGCATTTCAAGAAGCATCTCCTCTCTGTGTAGGGCATACTTTCTCTTACCAGGGAACGAGTATAGAGCTACCTCGCAAGACGAGTCACTCCATGCGACTGTTCCCAAATTAATTTTGGATATCTACTCTGTGAATACAAATACCACTATTAATGTTTGTGTCGCCCAGTTATGGAGTCATCTCACAATGCAAGTTGAACTCCACAGTGGTGTACCCAAAGACTTGTAATAAATAGAAAACGACTATAGAGCTACCTCGCAATACGAGTCACTACATAGCGCTCCCAATAATTCAAGCCTAGTCCTGTATATAGAGATATCCCGCAATACGAGTCACTCTATAATACTAGACGGTAAAATAACACAGTCGAAGTTTCCCAATAATTCAAGCCTAGTCCTGTATATAGAGGTACCTCGCAATACGAGTCGCTCTATAATACTAGACGGTAAAATAACACAACTTATTATAGAAGCTTGTTCACATAGTAGATACCACCCGAAATCGAAATAGTAGAGAGTTCGCCGAGCTAGGGATGCTTAATAAAATAACAAACACTTGTCTTAATATCCTGCCGGTTCGAGTTGTAGGCTATAGGCAACTAAGCGACTCAGTTACAGTAGACAATGAAATGTCAAGATTATCTTATCATACTTACTGTAAAAGGATATTGGTAATGCTAACTAGCTAGATGAAATACTGAACCAATATAACACCTAATCCCCAAACACTAAGCGGACTTACTTACTCTAAATTAACCCTAGAGTTCGCCATCCGGGATGCTCACTGTCTTTTCTTCACGCTTGCAATTATTTGTTTGCGTGAAGGAAAGACAACTTTCGACAACACGTCCGCTAGCCGAGGCGAAGTCGGCTGGCAGACAATGCCAAAAGCTTGTGAGCTCGCCATGTGGCGAACTAATCGTTCTACCGGAAACTGCTCTTATAAACTAGCCACCGTTGATTAATTGGCAACCACTAATTAATTTACCGCCTTAATCAAAATCCAAAGGAATACCATACATGTCTACTTCACTTTCGCTGTGGATTCTAGTATTGACACAAACACGTCAATATTTCAAGGCTTCGTCATCGAGACCAAAGATACTAGCAATTGCAGTAACAGCAAAACAGCCTGTCCTCGATTGCTCGTGTCATTGGCTAGGTGTTTTTTTAAAGTTTTGTAATATTTTTAGAACGGTTGTCGACAGTTTTGAAAAGTTTTATAAAAGCAGCGTTGTGTGGGTGGTGTAAAGATTTAAAATATTTTTAGAATTATTTAGAACAGTTGTTGACAGTTTTGAAAAGTTTTGAAAAGTTTTAGAATATTTTTGAAAAATTTTAAAAAGTTTTTGAATATTTTTAGAATTATTTAGAACACTTGCTGACAGTTTTAAAAAGTTTTGTAAGAGCAGCGATGGGAACAGTTGATGACAGTTTTAGAATATTTTTAGAATTATTTAGAACAGTTGTTGACAGTTGTCGACAGTTTTATAAGAGTTTTGAAAAGTTTTATAAGAGTTGTTGACGGTTTTGAAAAGTTTTTGAAAAGTTTTATAAGAGTTTCGAAAAGTTTTGTTAGGGGCGGTGTTGAGTGGGTGAATTCGGCGTGCGGTAGTAGCTATCTATTGGCGACGGTTCCCGTGATGGGTTTTTCAGGGATAAAAGGGGTGGTGACTGAATGGTGAGGGGGGTTGAGGGTGGTTTGGTGGGAAATTTTGTGAGGGAAATGGGGTTCAGAAATGGGGGTTATTATGGTTGAAAAATGGGGGTTTTAGGTGGGGTTTTAGGTGGTGAAAAAATGGTGACGGGAAGTGCGCCAATAGATAGCTACTTATACCCTTATATCCACAAAAACGCTGCCGCACAAATGGACACAAATGGGGGTATATCATAATGATCATAAATGGTTTAGTATCAAAAATCAGGCCAAATTCTTACAATATGATATTCACGCGATGTTTGCAAGAAATTGATTACGATCAAATTTTTATACCGGGGAAATTTACACCCGAAATAACTGCCTACCATCAATCTGCCCCCTGAAAGACGCCATCCCAAAATTATGTCTGTTCATTTCTGGTTTTTTTCAACAATAATTTCACAATTTTTTGGCTGCGTGTTGTGTAATCTTCAAAATATTGATCTATGTATGACATTGCTTTAATTCAACGTTAAAATAGTGTTATTTACGTTTATAAATGCTCATTTTGTGCTACTTTTTGAATACCAAAACACACATAGAGAAAAATGGTGCAAGATATTCTTGATGTCAGAAAAATACAAATACACCTCATTTGTCGTTGCACTGTAGCCATGATAGAAATGTGGAGTAAAAGAAAGGTTACCAATAAAAACAGCCTTCCCGAAAATATCTACTCCTATGGTACGACCTACGCCTAATCAAACTACTTTTGTTCTACTTCAAATTTAAACAGATAAACCAGTTTGTGAAGAGGGGAAAGGAACTTCTTCAGAGAAGGATTTTTCTGGTCACTGTAGCTTTTGGGATGGCCGAATTCCATTACTTATATTAACTGCTTTGTTGCAACGTAGCTGCTTAATGGAAAAGGGCCTACTCAGTAGCACACATAAAAACAAGTTTTATATCCAAAAATATTTAAACTGTGCTTCACAGTTCTAATTTTAACTGTTCTTACCACATCGTGCTTGAGAAAGGATAACGCTTGCATGGCAAACCAAAACGAATGAAAAATTAAAACAAATAAATGTGATAAAAACAAGATTTGTGCACCTCATAATAACACACATCAACTAATGAATAAAGAGAAGAGAAAAAGCAAAGTTCAAACCATTCAACCGACAAATCACAACAGCAGGGTTCTATTGTATTCTTTCATGCTTGATTACGGAAGGAGGGAGGTGGGGTGGAGGGCAGGGTTCATTTTCAAAGATCTAGATATGACTAAGATGCATGATTAAGGGTTATCCCTTTATTTATCCCTTTAATATTAAAGTAAAAGAGGGTAAACAAAGGGAGATTGTTGAAGTATCAAAGAGATAAAAGAAATCAAGAAATGTGTTTAGTAGAAAAATGTTATTGAAGTTTTACCAGGCAGGACCTTTTTTTCATGGTATTTAGTTCTAAACGCACTTACAACTTGCTTATCTCAAAATTCCTGGTAATAATGTCTGTGACTTTTTTTGACTTCAAAGTTGCTCTGGTACGTATCCTTAACATTTTTTATTAATCGTCTGGAGGTCTTGAAAGTGAAGTGAAAAAATTCAATTCAATACAATAAGACCTCCGTTGAAACAAAACCGATGGAGAGCTCACATTTTAGCAGATTTTTGTCATTTCATGCGTGCACCTGATAACAGGAAACTACGAGCCCCAGAACACTGTACTCAGAAAGGTAGAAAACCAAGTCAGTAAAAAAATGACACTTGAGAATAAAGCAATTGGAGGAGATGTTAAAGGACTCCTCTGAAGGAATGATAAAAAGTCGGCGTGCATTTGAAAGGTTTGCCAAGGTTAGTCATTTCAAATAATGGAAAAGAATTTAAGCACCTTTTGAAAAGCCCCATTTAGTTCGTCTTTATCTCAGATGCTCATTCCTTTAAAATTGTTTAATCAACATGCTTGAAGTTGTGGCTAGATCTAGAATGGACTAGCTAAACTTGCGACTGTATCAACTTCGGTCGTGTTCTTGGGGAATTGATAGACAAACTCATGGGTATCCATTGTTTTGAGCCTTTGGGTGTATAAAATGAAATATAAATATATATATATATATATATATATATATATATATATGCATATAAGTATATCTACATACAATGCAAATAACCGCAGTCAGATAAATATGACAGAATATAAAACCACCTATGAAGGTGATGAGCAATTCGAGTGGAACTTTAAATCCTTTGATGCCGATTAGAGATTTTACAATTGTGCTTGACTAAGTGAAATCGGCTTTTAAATATATGACTCGAGAGCTATGGAATGGCGAACGGGTATGATTGTACATAGGCGGCTTTGCATATGTAGTCAGTTAAATATGGAGTGTGGTAAGAGGCTGTCAATCTGATTTGTTACGTCGGGGAAAATTTGTTGGTTTTTGGATCAGGGAACACTTAGAATTAAAATTTATGAAACTCATTTCGATAATGCTAGTAACAACATGTAATGGTGTGTTCATGTATAAAAATAAATAAGCATTTATATCATCAGTATGGTTGGATATTTGCCAACAAGGATGGTTATTGTTTTTAGTCATGATAGGGTTGGTTTGGGTATATAAAAATCACCCTCCAGAAAGCTAAAACATTTCTCAATACTAGAGCTTATTACTATAATATCACTGTTACCTAAAACTAATACATCAGGATCTTTGTGAAAATTGCTTAAATTTCAACATGTGTTGCATATCGTCTATTATTTTTTAGGTTTAGATGAAAACTGCGGTTGAAAATTTTGCAATTTCATCAAAGCGTCTATGCTCCCTATAAGTCAATAATCAAATCAAAATTATAAAGAAACGTTTGGGTCGGAACTGTTTTGCTTGATACAAAGAACCAAACTTTTTGAAAGAAGATGAACAAATAGATTTAGTATAAGAACCCCCATCAAGATCAGGAAAAAATAGCAAACCAAGCATCTCCATTGATGGCAGTTTGTTGGTTACGTGATAAAAATTAATTAACACAACATACAAAATTTGAATATAAACTAAGGACGGGTTCGTTACGATGAGGCTACGCAAAAGAGCAATCCAGAGATATCAATTGAAGTGAATATTTATAAGAAAGTCCAGATGAATGAGTTTACAGATTAATGGTACACGAAAAAAATTATTCATCTATATAATAAAAGAGTAATAAGTCAATAGTACAGCACAAATGCCCAAAGACAAAAATAAGAATGGAGTAAAAATAGGCCAACTAAGAACTCTATTCCTACGCATAATGATTTTGTTCGATCAAAAAAAGACGAATGAGATATGTTTAAAGGCGCTTTATTAAAGTAAGCTTTGTTGTAAAAACAGTCCGAGACCATCCAACGGAAGTATCTGGATACCACGCCCACTATATATGTATGATATGGCAGCCAGCATTACACGTGAAATACTAAGGAAGTGTGTGTGTGTGTGTGTGTGGGGGGGGATCATGTAATAAAAATAAATCTTTCTGTGGATCTCTTACAGTATGTGAACGAACAAACTAAGCCCATTCGTGGATGATTTTATGTCTATTTATAGTATCGCATAGCGTTCGTTGTTCTTACCTTTTGCCAGTATATTCCAGGGGGCAAATGCATCGTCCGTTGGTCCGCTGACATGTTCCACGTTTACACGAGCATTTCGTTGCACAATTGCGCCCATAAGTACCCTTCGCACATCTTTGATTACAAAGCGTTCCCTGAAAACAACAACAGAAACAAAATTCAATTACTTTTTATGTACACTTGAAATGAGTTCCACACAAGATATAGTATCTAATTTTGAAGCAGTATTTCAAAAATCTATTACAAATGAAGAAAGTTTTGCAAAGATAACAGTTAAAAAGACAGACAGCTATTGAAAAAAAAAAGAAATAAATATATGAAGAAAAATGTCCAACCAAAGTATGAGCTGTTACAAATACATGTGAATAAATATTCTAATACATGAAACAAGGATCACCTATTATATGTGCCTGATAGGATTTTCCTCTTTCAGTTTCTAGAAATATAGAAGTTTCTGCCCGACGTAAATTGGCACAGTCTCCACATTAATAAATGGATAAACTCTAGGATGTTTCAACAGTGGCTAAAGACCAGTAACACAAAGTGGCAAGTATCTAACAATTTCAAATAGTTAAAAACGGGAAGCTATTTTACCATGGAGACAGCTCTGATGCCTAAGAGCTGTTTCTGGCTAATCAGTTGGACGAATATAATGTGCTTAAAGAAGACTAAATAAAGTGCTCTTATTGGAAGTAGAATCTAGGATGCAACTTCCTATCAACACCCAAACTGTTATCAATGGCAATGAAATATTAGTTATAACTACAAGCACGGTCTTAAAATAAAATGATTGTCAGCAAACTGTAATTTTGGCGGGAAGTTATTGTGGACGGTTTGTCTCTTACAGCTTCCAAATACTGATTTCAAAGTGCCAATTTAACGAATATTTTATTAAAGGATTTCAAAAACAGAACAGAAAAATTTAAGAATACAATACTGAAGTTAAGGAGCCAAGAGTGGATTATTTGATTTGATATTTACATCAATCTGTCTGTTTAATTTCACGACTGTAGCCTCTACTCGTTTTGGGTTGTTTTGATTCTCACCATCATCATCAAACGGAAGGATCAATATCATGATCCGCCGTGGCACGCCCAAGTATTCTCCTCCACTTTTCCCGGTCTCTAGAATTTACAGCATCTGAGGCATTGTCATTCCAGTCATCTCTTTGATATCATCAGCTATTCTTACCATCGGTATTCCTCTTCTTCTATTTCCTTCTACTATTCCTGCTAATATATCATATCCAATACCCCCTACTTCTTGCAACGTGACCAATAAATGTTAGTTTCCTTTTGCAAATGCAGCTCCAAAGTGTTGCTCCAGCAGCCTTTTCTAAAATGCATGCTGTTTGTTTTCTTTTCATTTCTTGATTCTACTAAATTCTTTAGGTTATGTGTTCAGCCCTTGCACTACTCGGCAGGTATTAGGCATAAAATGATCCTTTTTTATCTTTTATCTTGAAAGTTATAGCCAAAATTTTAAAACCGTTCTTAAATGTTTTTGATTATACATAAAAGGTTGTGGTAAGATCCTGCTGGGTCCATTGTCATTGTTTGTTGTCCGTGTACGATCAG
Source organism: Morbakka virulenta (assembly GCA_003991215.1). Lineage (NCBI taxonomy): Eukaryota > Metazoa > Cnidaria > Cubozoa > Carybdeida > Carukiidae > Morbakka > Morbakka virulenta. Next base: position 2,398,511 of record RDPX01000083.1, read on the forward strand.
TATCTGATAACCTTATTAGTTACAAGTATTTTTATTGTCAACCTTGTTTAACCATACTTTAAATAAGAAAACAAATATGAATCAAGCATTTTAATACTTTTCCTCTTCCCATAATAAGAGTGCCAAAAGCTTGAAAAGGTTTCGGTGAAGACGCAACCGATCAAGAAGGCTTTATTTATTGGCATTTAAAATTGGAAAATGTTACTGGGATGGCTTTTCCCTATGTCACACTTTAACTTAAGCGGTTTCGAGTAATCAGGATTTAGTCGGAACAGTCAACCTAGCTATGATACTCGGCCCTGCCTTTTCAAAAAATAAAAGGCAAAATAAGACGGACGGTAAAAATGTTTTTCTAAATTCTCTACAACCCAACATTCAAATAATTCCCCACCAAATCCTTTAAACAGAAGTGGCTTTTTATTTCTTTAAAATAATAGTTGTTACGGTTTTGACATTCATTTGTGTATCAAAACAGAGCTTTGTTTTCACATCCAAATGGGACCCTGGTAATAATGAGTGTACCAAACATTATATGTCTCTCCTTTTTGTGTCAAGTAATGATATCCTCTCTCATTTTCTACGCAATTCGACATATTAAACAACAATCTGGTCCTTTACGACCTTACCTCACCACTCCGTCACTCCCTCTCATCGCCCCTTGCCTTTTTTTACCTCATTTTCTCACCGTTCCATTATTCTTACCCTTTTTTTTCCCCTCTATCTCTTTATTACAAAATTGAAGGAGAAATACTGCCTAAAGTACTATTGGTTCTCATTTCAATAAAATAGAATACAAAAGCCATACCTGATAGCCTGGCCTGCATAGGCATATTCCTCTGCGAAAGTGGCATCTTCCGTGCATACATCTGCGTAAAAGGTTACTGTTAGATTAAAAATGCATAACAAAATAACCATAAGACAACGACAAGGTCGTCAGTCGTTGTCCCATCCACACGCGCCCCACACACAAACACACACGCACACACTTTCTTTTCCTTAAAAAGGAAGAACCATCCCTGATGACACATATTATCTGAAAAAGTGAACAAATACGAGGAAATCGAGATGATACCTATAGGGGAAACACCAATCGTAGAATCTGTTGCCACAAGGCTAAATCCGTCAAAAAAGCATAATGCACATTTCTGAAAACAAATGCTAAATGCATCTTGTGGCCAACGTACTGCAAAAAAGAATAATCCTGTTTTGCAGATGCACCTTAACCAAAAGATTTT
>RDPX01000083.1:2404283-2421440 GCA_003991215.1 Morbakka virulenta
GTTCTGTTAGTTTGTGTGGACAGATTCCTCCGCATGATTCTGTGACACGTTTTGTTCTTGTTCGAGTTTGTACTCCACTGGTGCCACAAGTGGCCGAACAGGATTTGAATGGTGACCACGACGATACCTGACAATTGATTGGGCAACATTTTCTATTACAAGCTCTTTGTTCTGTTGGTTTGTGTGGACAGATTCCTCCGCATGATTCTGTGACACGTTTTGTTCTTGTTCGGGTTTGTACTCCACTGGTGCCACAAGTGGCCGAACAGGAATTGAATGGTGACCACGACGATACCTGACAATTGACTGGACAACATTTTCTATTACAAGCTCTTTGTTCTGTAAATTTGTGTGAACAGCTACCACCACACGATTCGGTGACACGTTTTGTTCTTGTTCGAGTTTGTACTCCAGTGGTGCCACAAGTAACCGAACAGATACTGAATGAAGACCACGACGACACCCGACAGTTGACTGGACAACATTTCCTTTCACAAGCCCTTTGTTGTGTCAGTGGATATGGACAACTTCCACCACAACCTTGACTCCTTGTTATCCTTCTTGTACGTTTTTGAATGCCACTTGATCCACATGATGCAGAACATGGTCCATACACGGACCATACTGAAAGAGCACAATTATATGGGCAACATTGAGTATTACAAGGCCTATATTCAGTTAGGTGATTGCTACAGCCTCCGCCACAAGATGCATGCCTTACTATATTGCGCCTCCATAACATAGTACCTCCTCCACAGGATTTTGAGCAACCGCTAGCTGGAGACCACGCTGAGTGCACACAATTAACCGGTGAACATGAACGTCGTCGTCTTCGTCGTCTCCACGAATGTGTTTGAGTGCACAGACATAAAATAAGGAGCCCCAAAATAAGATAAACTCTTTTCATTCTCCTGAGCGAATAAAATTGTAGGCTCTTAAAACTCCAGATAAAGTAAGCGTTCCCAGTGTCAATCTGATTGTTCCTAATATAATCTCGGTAGACAGTTACAAAATAAGAAATAAGTCGAATGCTGGTGTTCAATTTCGTTTTCTTGACGGATGTTATTTTTTGCCTTCAGGAAAAGAATTAATTACATATCAAAGGGATTAAATCGAGTTTTGTTTGAAAAACAAGGAGTAAAAAAATACTTCCGCTTCTTCAAAAAAGCCTTGCGTTTCTTTTATAATAAAATGGTAGGTCAGTCCTAAATCCTGAGTGAATCTGGGTTAAATACACAAGATCAAATATTATATTGATAAATGAATGGACCTACTTAAAAACAAAAAGTAAAAAGTATGGATTCTGAGTCAAATGAAATAAGCCTTGTTCATTGAGTAAAAGATCAAGCTTTTAAAAGTACATTTTATTGGTTAAGGGACATCCTGCAGTTAACCAAGATGTAACAGATGTAACCACATGTGGTCAACTATTACGTTCTAAACGTTTATCAAAATGTCTAGTTTCAGACAGTTCTTTGTCGTCGTCTTGTCCTTGACATATGAGAGGTGGCTTTACCATAGCTTGGCGGTGTTGATAACAGCTGATTTTGGTTGGTGCAATTCCTCTGGTAGGCAGTTTGGGGCAGTTGGTCAGCAGAGCAGGTGCTCCATTGTCTGTATTTGGCCCTAAATGCAAAGGATCGAGGTTGTGAATCCCCAGGTCTTTCAAGAGGCCATGCATCTGCCATGTCCCACACGTAGACAGTTTGGCGCTTTCCATGTGGACCATGTCTCACTACTATCAGGCCCTATTTTCTCCGTAGGCTCTTTTGCCCCATCGTTCACCTCGCCTACTCTCTCGCCTTGCTGAACTAGGCATATCAAGGGGGGTCTATGAGTCCAGGAAACTATTCCATGATGGCAAGCGCTTTCTGGGCTGTTTGTATTAGGATATGTTATGTCTGTCGTCTGTCTCTTGTATTTGGCACTGGTCCATGCTCACAACATTGCGCCGGATGTCTGGTGGAGCAATTCCGGTCGGACCATATATTCAATCGATGGGGATGTTTTTTTATGCATCCTGTAGCGCTTCGTTAAGTGCTGGATCAATTGTATTAGCATTGGCAGACCGTGAGCATGTGAAGCCAGCATAATCTCCAGCTGACAAAGAGATCACCAGGACTGATGCCCTTACATTACAAGGATCACCGTCCCATTTAGTGCTTCTTAACTGGTCAATCATATTTTTTCTTAAGTGCACTTTTTCCTTTAGCTTGGTAATCTTCTCCTTGAAGGTGAGTGCAAGGTCTAGTGTCACTCCGAGGGAGAGAGAGTGCTGTTCGTGTTGTAGGTTCCCTCCATTCTACCTGATGCTAAGTTTGTAGTTGACAAAATGATTTTTTGAGGTAGAAAGAGCAGATCTGAGACCTTCCAGAGTTTAGCTTCAGGAGGTTTTCCCTGTAGTAGGCTGACATCTGCTCGAGAGCGGATTCGAGGGATCCCTCCATTGATGTGAAATAATGTTGTCGTGTTGTCAGACACAAGTCATCCACATAGATGAACCTGTGACAGCAAACAGGTTGGGATTGATTTCTTTAGTGAAGGTGTTAAACACTGACGACGCCAAGATCCCAAGACACGGCCTTGGGGAAGCCCATTTTTCGTGAGGTACAATTCGCTCTTTAAATCGTTAAGTGACACATAAAATCTCGGTTCTCCAGTAAGCTTCTTATTACTCAGCAGATTTGTGGGTCCTGTGTGGGGTCAAAACTTTCCGAATCATTGCTCTAAGTTGGATGGTGTCGTAAGCAACTGTGAAGTCGACGAGGGCGGCTCCTGTGAATAGTCTCTCCCGGTATCCATCTTCAATGTGTTGAGTAAGCCTGAGGAGTTGTTGGGGTAATCTCCCAGTTCAGAAGGCAGCCTGGTCACTGATAAGGTTCTCGTCAACTGGGGGCCCATGTCGGAGTAATAGAATCCCTTCAAACTGTTTGTAGGTAATAGAGAGTGAGGAGATGGGTCTGTAGCTTTTTGGGGAGGAAGCAAACAGCGGTTTGCTCCGGCTCCAAGCTGCTGCAGCATCTCTGTCAGAATATCATCAATAATGACCAGGAGCCTTTCCAGCTTTCAAGTGTTGCATGGTCGCATCAAGTTCTTACGGGCTTACAGGTTTCATTGTGAGTGACAGGTTTTCATTTGCTGGTAACACTCTAGCTTTGTGTCCGCCTTTATGGTTCCTCCGGGCACTGCTTTGCCCTCTTAGGAAGAGCTAGCGTGCTACCTGGTTTGTTGTGACGTTGGGAATCGTGGGTCGAATTGTTTCGTCACCGTTCAGCTTCTTGATGGTTGTCCATGCCTTCTTGCTGTTGACAAACATGTTGGTATTTTCTGTCAGTGTCTACCAAGACCTCCGTCTTTCTGTTCCTACAGCTTTCAGAAGGGCGTCTCCAAGACGAAGTGTCTCACTTGAGGAAGTGTCGTCTTGGAATTCCCTTTCATATTCTGAAAGGAGGATTGCAGTCTCGTCTGTTAGCCAGGAAATATAATTCTTCCTGCAGCCATAGGGTACAGTAGCGCGACGGCCTTCTTCAGAGCTTTGGTGAATTAGTTGTAATTGGATGAGAAGGTGTAATGTTCGCAAACAGGGCGTCGACCTTTTCGGTAAAGAAGGTCAAGTTGGCTTTTTTCAGGTTGAAGCGGTGTCCGAAAGGTTGATGCATTAGTGGGGTAGATGATTTGATTTTTACTGCTATTAGTCGTTCTTGCGATTTTGGGACAGGACATAGGACACTCTTCTCACAAAGGTGTGCGATCGCGGAGGATGGGAAGCACAGCTCTGGATTGTACCACTACCCCCATTTGTCACTGGTGAAGATCTTGAAGTTTGGCATCATGGATCAAGGGCAGGCTTATGGCATGCATCCAAGTTTCGACGAGGGCGCCATAGTCATCTGCGTTCTTGTAGTCTCAAAGGGGGCTATGTGAATTGAAGTTCATAACGATGGTAAATTTCCTATCAAGCTCAGTGCAGATTTTTTTCCACTGGAACTCGCTCTTGGGAGGCTAGTACAAGGAGGTTATAGTGATTTCCCTTACTTTGGCTGTGATCAGTTCGACATTCTCTGGAGATGTTTAGGTTTGGATTTTCTGAATCTGGAGTGTGTATTTGTTGAACCTTGCTGAGCCATACTTAGGATGTCGAATTCCGGGCATACGTTTCACTTCAGCAATTCCTGATCCTCTGCTGTCAGGTTTGAGGTGTGTTTTCTGCAGCCAGAAAACAACACAGGGTAGAGATTTCTGGGCAAGGACTTGAGCCTTATCATCTGTGTGTCTTTCGATGTTGAAGGAGGCGACAGTCAAGGCCGGTCCTAAAGAGGACCCGTGTTGATGGCTCTGGGGTGATTGGCTCATATCGTAGAGATTCGTAGTTAGTTAGGGGTGTTATTTGTCAAGGTAGGTACAGAGTATTGTCCTGATCTTCAGTTTCCAGGATACTCCACGTGGAGGCTCTCTGTCTAGATCCCGTTTTAGACAATAAACAGAGATAGAACAAAACATATATGTTGTTGTATTGGAATTGGAATGTTCGTTGTCAAGTCGGACATCGTTTTAAGTTATTACATTGTGTAAATTATGCAAGATTTCATAACACTCATTTGATATACACTTGAGTTTAGGGTTTTACCTACATAATCCAACGCAGTTTCATTTGTTTTTAGCACCAAGTTCCATGCAAATTGTTATTTTACCCACATATTTTGCTCTAATTTATCCCAGATTAAACTACCCTTTATCATCAATAATCAAGGATGTTCTGTTGGCGATTCTCTCTCCACTCCGCTTTGACGAACTAGATCAGACGATTCACCATGTGGGAATGCAATTACAAAGGTCCACAATAATTCGTGAATGTAACTGGATCCTTCTCTTGTTTACATATATATTTATTGATCGCAGATGTGAAAAGACGGTATGAACAAAAGTCATTTTCTGTTTACTCTTGCTGATTGAATTATTCTGTCCTCGCAGTTCTATCCTGTCTATTGTATATACCATGGATTCAAACTAAAAATAAATTTTGTTTGCTTTATATCTGACAGTGTACATGCAATTCAATAAAAATTTCCGTGCAGTTTCTTTTCCCACTGATGACTAAAATATTTAATCACGATCGGAAGAAGCAATTGGGGCAAAAATGTGCTTTCACCTGAAAAACGCTCCAGGCGATTGTAAGTACCTTCAGGGAACCTGCTTCCGCCTCCTCTTCCGCTTTTGCTTTTTAATCTGAACTCAAATACTTAGCTGCAAAATTAAATTGATTTTTGACGTCGATATGAACTTGTCTCGGGTACTGGATTTTTAATTCGAGGAAACTATCTTACATCGTGGACATTAATTGGAAGACAGTACATTGTTACATTGTTACTATTAGTTAAATTAATTAATCTTGGAATTAGATTCTGATTTTTTTCTTTACATTTGATATTATTGTCATTGATATTAAATATATTGAACCTATTGGTAATTCTAACTAGTGATATTTTTTCGACAATTATTTATTATTATTTAGGCTGGGTTTTGTCTAAACCTTGTTCAGAAAAACATCCTGTTTATGTTCAAACAAAAAAAAAGAATGGGTTCTCAGAAGGCCCGAACTCCCCCAGTCTTCTCTTCGCATTCGCAGTCTGGAAATTTAACCAATCAGTGTCTCTGTAACTGAAGAGAAACTTTCTTTCATCAAACCCAGGGTGAATGTTGCTACCCTTATTCTGCAAAAGAACGGTTTCTGAAATTTTTTGGATTTTCCTCGTGGAACCGTCCATGGTAAGCAGATAGTTTCAGACAGGTCAGAAGCTGAGGGGGCCAGGCTCCTTAACATTTGAACTTGTGCATCCTTTAAAAAGCCTTAAGCGTTTAGGTTCTGTTACTCCGATAGTAAAAAAAATCATTTTAAAAGACCGTCTCATGTCTTGCCACTCCGAAATAAATTTCAATCACCTATTCTTGAATAAACAGATGTCTAGATATTTGGAATTGGCGACTATACTTCATTATTTTGTGAAGAAGAGAAAAAGGAAACGATGATGAGACAGGGAGGGAGCTTGTTGCTCGACACAATGATGGTTCATCATGTGACGCTGTCTCCAGTTTAACCAGATTGTGCACTAACATGTGAATGCATTTTCCATTGATTCGGGTCTTTCGTTACAATATTAAGTTGATATAAAGTTGTTATAAAGCTAACTGTCGCCAAACGTAAACGTTGTCACGCCAGCGTTTGCACGGCCGTCCTCGTTTTCTCTTTCCTTCCACCATCCTTTCTAGACATATTTTAGATAATCCTGTTTCAGACCCTTTGATGTGCCCAAAGAGTTTTAGTACCTTGCTCTTGATTACTGGAGTGATTCGTGTCAGTGTTGTGATCCTGAGGAGTTCCTTAATTGGGGTATGATATGTTGGTCTGCAGTAATGGTGGCGGTGGTGGTGGTGGTAACAATAGTACTGTAGTAATTATACTGAAAATCCTACCAAATATTTTGTGGGATAATAGAAGCAGTAGTAGCAACTGTGCAGCTGACATCTTCACAACATCTCTTTTCTACTGAGATTCGTAAAATGGTATTTATAGACAATAAGGTAAGAGTAGGTTTACTTCAAAATACGTAATGTTCTTTATGTCTAAATAACTTTTACTCTTAAAGTGGTCTTGGATTTTCAGCAGCATAAAAAATATGGGCAAGTAAAAAATCACATCAAAATGCTGAGCAGAAAAAAAAGTAATAAAATAAATAGCCACAATTTTCAAGCATCTTCAAAATACACGAATCAACAAAAGTATACAAGTCAAGAAAATACTCCATATAAGAAAAATACATTGCAAAGTGAAAAAGAACCCATCATGATATTCAACATTCTCCTCCTTTAAAGAAACCCTACGAAATCTTTGTAATCTGCAATAATTGGAAGTGCAAAATCATATAGAAAATAAAAACTTTGACAAAAAATAACTTGTGAAGCAACGATAGACTGTTAAATTGTATTGGACTTAACATGAAAACCAAAAGTCCTAGTAGTTTTTGTAAAGAGGCATCAAACTCTACACAAGGATGATATTAAATTCATAATATTTTTGAGAGTTTAAAGGTAGAAATTCGAAAAAGTAGATGAAAATTTTTCAATGATCTTCCATTATTATCAAAATATTCGTTAGGTTGGAGTTTACAAAAGTGTCTTCATGGCTTGTTGTGATCTATGTTACTCAGCCCTTCCTTCTCAATAAAAGGCAAAATAAGACGGACGGTAAAAATGTTTTTCTAAATTCTCTACAACCAAACATTCAAATAATTCCCCACCAAATCCTTTAAACAGAAGTGGCTTTTTATTTCTTTAAAATAATAGTTGTTACGATTTTAACTTAATATAATAATAATAATAATAATAATAATAATAATAATAATAATAATAATAATCAACCTATTTTGCGGTAGTGTATCACTTCTGTCGGCAATTGCCGAGGCAACATTTCCTATTACAAGCTCTTTGTTGTGTCAGTGGATATGGACAACTTCCACCACAGCCTTGACTCCTTGTTATCCTTCTTGTTCCGTTTTGAATGCCACTTGATCCACGTGATGCAGAGTATAGTCCATACACGGACCATACTGAAAGAGCACAATTGTATGGGCAACATTGAGTATTGGAAGACTTATATTATCTTAGATGATTGCTGCAGCCTCCGTCACAAGATGCATGCCTTACTATATTGCGCCTCCATAACATGGTACCTCCTCCACAGGACTTTGAGCAACCGCTGGCTGCAAACCACGCCGAGTGCACACAATTAACCGGTGAACATGAACGTCGTCGTCATCTTCGTCGTTTCCACGAATGTGTTTGAGTGCACAGACAAAAAATAAGGAGCCCAAAAATGAGATGAACTCTTTTCATTCTCCTGAGAGAATGGAATTGTAGGCTCTTAAAACTCGAGATAAAGTAAGCCTTACGGGGGTCAATCTGATCATTCGTAATTTCACCTCTGTACACCGTTACCAAATAAATTGAATGCTGCTTTTAGACTTCAAAGTATTTCCATCAGAAAAGAAAACGAAGTTTCGTTTTCTTTTATCATTTCATACGAAACTGAGAAGTACTTCCGTCTACACAGGCTTAAAGATAGGAAAAAAGTTATTTGTTTGCCTTTGGGAAAAGAATTGTTTAGAAATCAAAGGAATTCAATCGCATCAAATTGTTTACGTTTCTTTTGTAATATAACACTGCTCTACAAATTAAAAAAAAAATTTGCCACTTGAACGGCTGATACATTTTCTGGGTAATTTTGATGCGCTGATTCCAAATCTGCGTGTAAAAAACAATTCTACCGTTTAGTTTTTATTTTGTGGTGATGTGGCTTTTTTCGTTAGGTAGGCTAATATTGTGTATAGTCATGTGATCATGTTCTCCCATACCCTAGCTTGAGAACTGTCATATGTGTCTATGCAAACTGCTTTCAGCATTATTCCTAAATATTTTACAATATTTTCGAAAACAAATGAATCTTTCCTCAAAATTATATTACAAAAACAAGCAAAATTAACAAGAAAAGACAGCAAAAATTTGCAAGTATTCAACTGTTATGAAAGCATAAATATGGAAAGTACTCTAGTCGCCTTTGTGTACAACACATTAATAAAACTAAAAGAATCGATCATAAAATAGAATTACAAAACTCATTGTCACTAAGCATTTAATAGTTCCAATAAGAGAACTCCAATGAACAGTCAGAGTCCAAGAAACGTGCAGGACTTTCGGCGATGAGCACTTGTTGTCTCCCTTTGCAGAAGCCAGCAATAGTCTCCTGGCATCGCAGGGTTCCAGCGACCTTTATAGTGGTGTTTAATGGTCGCAATGGTCTAATGGAAATGTTCCCCGAGTTCATCACTGACTGAACCAAGAGAAGAAGTCCAGATGAGAGTGCAGGTAGTGCATCTTAAGTGACATTCGGCAGCCCATGCTTCGAAAGTCGTCCAAAAGGTTTTACACAATCTTCTTGTAGTCTTCTGACTTTTTGTTACGAAGAAAGTTAGGGGCTACTGCCTGGAAAGATTTCCAAGCTCTCTATTCCTTTTCGGAGAGGAGTTTTGGGAATTTGGGGTAATTCATGATGTCCCTAATTTAGAGTCAGATGAAAACTCCTGCCTTCAACTTTGCCTCGGTGAACTGACCTTGGTAAACTTCTCCTGAATTTAAAACCTGGGCTTTATTTATCCATGGCCTTCACAACCTGCTTGATAAGCCCTAGTTTGATATGCAATGGAGGAAGGAAGATATTTTCAGGCTTTATAAGTGGGAGAAATTTCACATTCTCTTTTCTGGGCTGAAATTTCTTGCGTTTTGGCCAGCTTTTTCGTTGGTAGTATTCATCGTTAGCACGGCTGTCCCACACAAACACAAAAAACAGCTATGTTTAGTATAGCCGCTTTGTAGACCTAGCAACAGCCCAATGACCTTAAAGTCTCCACAAATAGCCCATTCATGTTCAGTATATTTGATGAGGCCTAATATCTTTTGCATTGTATGATATGTTTCTAGTAAGCCAACAGCATGTGCAATGGGTATGCTTGGATTTTTATTTCCATTGTGCAGTAGAACTGCTTTTAGGCCAGCTACCGAGGAATCTTTGAATAGTCTCCATTCACTGTTGGTATATCTAATGTTCATAGCACTCATTACACCAGCAATATCAGTTCAGTGACATATAGAGACTGCCATTGAGAAAAACTTTGTCATTTCTACACTTCGCGTACGGAATGCTGTTATTTTTGTGGATGAGTGAAGCATGTTCCATTCCTTCAACTTGGAAGCTAAGATTTCCGAGCGCTACTTTGACAGCATTAAATCCCTTGCGAGGTCATTAAGTTCAAGCTGTGTGATGATTAGAGCCTGAACTGGAGCGTGAGCTGAGGTTTTGGACGAGTCACCAACTTCACTGGATGATTGTGATTCTTCTTTCAGCTGAGAGGTGCTGAGCACTGGTAGATCATCATTCTTATGTGGTACTGGTTGAATAGCTGACCTGAAACAGAGTGAGAATCGACTGCCATGATGTACACATTCTCCAAATGTTAAAAAGAAATTTACAAATATTGTAATTTTTAAAGAAAGATTTTAATTTTGAAGTGAAAGGAACCTCGGCTTATATATAGGCTTAAACAGAAAATTTTCTATTAAAATCACACAAAAATGTTGTAGCCTACCTTAGGACAGCATATTTGGTGACACGCCTAGCATTAATAACTCCACGATTAAATTCCGTCAAACAAAAATAGCAGTCAGAAATGTGATCTGTTGGTTCACGCCAAATCATGGGAGTCGCGAACTTCAACTTCTTTCGATGTCCATTCTTCCAGTGATGTAATCCAAAGGAACATGTAATACAGCAATATTGTGGAGCCCATGTTTTATCCAGGTCAGCTTTAGAATCGAAACAACTTTCGTATCCTCTAATTAAGGAATTTGTAAATTTCTTGCGTCGAGACACTGCAGTATATTTTTCACATATGTTACAGAAGTTATCTGGGTGATACTAACAAGCACAACGTGACTTGGAAGACATCATGAATTCTCGTACAGCAAAGTGATAGCAAAGTGCTATCAAGTAGGCAGATTAGGCGACGAAGTTTATAAGTGTGATGATCCCTAGCACCTTTGTATTTGATGGAGAACAAAGGAAACTCCGGGAAAATCAGGCAGTAAATAAACGTCATTATTAATAAAATCGTTACATCATTTGTCAACGTCAGGCTGCCTATGTAAGCATTTCCGGTTGAAATTCAAATAGTGTAAATATTACCCATCGACACGAATCTTTGTGGATCAGGCTACACGTTCTATCATGTTGTGAATCAGACTATTACTGTGCTTCTGTAAAAATACCACTCAATACAGAATACATCAATGGACCAGAAAATATGAGAGTCAATCCAGATCCGTTGTGCCTAGGCCTACACTTAGTTCTTTTAACTTCATTGGATATGAAATGAAAAGTCATAGAGGGAAGCACTGAATAAATCAACCTGCTATTTACATATTGGAGAGAAGCATTCAGACTGTGCAGAGATATAAAAAGATAAGGAGATTTAACAAATACATCGCCCAGCACGGTTGCCTAAAATTATGCAAATTTCCATCTAAAAATACTTCAAAGCTCTGTGACAAAAATCCGTACGGCTGAATACTTTTTTTTATCATATTCGTAATCAGCACCCACGAATTGACTAAAATGCAGTAATTTGATTGATGTGGCATTTTGAGTGTAGAACAGTGTAATCAGTCAGTTCTAAATCCTGAGTGTATCTGGGTTAAATACAAAAACATTCCCATTACTAAATTTCCAAGGGATAATAACAGAAGATATTGCCCTATCAATCAAACTTTTGAATATCGATCAATACACACGATCAAATATTTTATTTATAAATGAATGGACTTACCAAAAAACAAAAATGTAAAAGTATGGGTTCTGAGTCAAGTGAAATAAGCCTTATTCAGTGAGTAAAAGATCAAGCTTTTAAAAGAACATTTTATTGGTTGAGGTACATCCTGTAATTCCCCAAGATATAATAGATGTAAGCGCATGTGGTCAACTAATACGTTGTAAAGGGTTATCAAAATGTCTAGTTTCAGACACTTCTCCTTTTTCGTCGTGTCCTTGACATACCAGAGGTGGCTTTTCTAGTGCTTGGTGGTATTAATGGCAGCTGGTAGGCAGTTTTGGGGAGTTGAGCAGTTGAGCAGCTGTTCCATTTTATGTATTTGGCCGCAGATGTAGATGTAGATGTAGATGTAGATGTAGATGTAGATGTAGATGTAGATGTAGAAGTAGAAGTATATGTAGATGTAGATGTAGATGTAGATGTAGATGTAGATGTAGATGTAGATGTAGATGTAGATGTAGATGTAGATGTAGATGTAGATGTAGATGTAGATGTAGATGTAGATGTAGATGTAGATGTAGATGTAGATGTGGAAGTATATGTAGATATAAATGTAGATGTAGATGTAGAAGTATATGTAGATGTAGATGTAGATGTAGATGTAGATGTAGACGTATATGTAGATGTAGATGTAGGTGTAGGTGTAGATGTAGGTGTAGATATAGATGTAGATGGAGATGGAAATGGAGATGTAAATGTAGATGTAGATGTAGATGTAGATGTAGATGTAGATGTAGATGTAGAAGTAGATGTAGATGTAGATGGCGATGTAGATGTATATGGCGATGGCGATGTAGATGTAGATGGCGATGTAGATGTCTTAAGTATAGTTTCATTCACCATTTGCTGATCTATATGTCCAATCCTTAAAAGATTTGGTTATATTTCGAATGTTTTTTCTTCATGTGTCGTTTTTAATTTACTTGTATCCATTTTAGATAAAATATGTGTTGATTAACACTTATCTAGTAAGATAAATGGAATTTAACACTTATCTATTAATATACTATTGTATTAAAGTATGAAGATAGCAAATTATGGTAATGATAATAATAATAACACAAAGGGAAGATTAAACAACTTCTTAGATTAGAAGTGTCTTGTAATTTGATATATAGGATAGAAATTACATTGTTAGTTAATCCAAGATATAATAATAATAATAATAATAATAATAATAATAGTAATGCATATATTTACAGAGGAATAGCTCAGTCACCTTAAATTTTTTCCTCTGGGTCCTCTGTTTAACTAAGTAAAGTGATGCACGTAAAAGAATTTATTACATAGAATGCAAATGGTAAAAGAATACTTACAAATAATTAAATGAGTATAAATCAGTGTATATTGTCCAAAACCTTTGTTTAAAAATATTAAAGTTTTCTGCTGACTTAATATTAGTGTCCAGTTTATTATTCCATTCATCAATAAAGAGGTAGCATGACACATGCTTCCGCCAATTTGGTTTTACTTTAGGTAGATAGTGTTGTTCATTGTTCATTGTTTGGATGTTGTATACATCTTTTCCTGTTTTGTTGCTGATCATGTAAATTATACTTTTTCATCCTTAACTTGTAAATGGAACAGGTCGACGGAACTTTCGTATGAAGTCTAGAGATTACCAGTGAAGGGAATCCAAAGCTTTGGGTGCTTGGGTCATATAGCTTAGTGATTAATATCAGCTTGGCACATTTGTTATGAAGAACTTGTAGCGTCTTGATCGACACTGTTCTGATTGCCGAATCCGAAGAAAAACGTCATAAAATTTGGGATGAAGTGGTGGAAAACAGCGGAAAGAGAGGCCTGGAATTGAACATTAAAAAAACTCAGCATGTATGGTTATATCAGTGCGGGCGACATTACCTGTTTGCACGATCGAGTGGCCAGGTGGCAAAATACAACACTATCTAGAGTGAACGATATAGATTAACCCTAAAAGCTATTTGACAAGACCTTATTGGGCCACAAATTAACGTGAAGGAAGAATAATCAATTCATAGGAATAACCAAAATTTACAAATAATTATGAAGTGCTGCTGCTGATGCTAATGCATTGAAATAGATTCAATTATCTATTGTATCATGGATACTACTTTAATTTAGCCATTATTTTACATAAATCAAATCCTCATTTATGTTACTCTGGATTTCATTAGATTTTAACTTTTTACTGAATAATACATTGCTGTTTTGTCATCATACAAGATAGAGTTCGAGTATTTTACTCATAGCGACAAGTCCTTAACGAAAACAAGGAAAAGTTAGAGGCCTAAAACAGACCTTTATGGTACACCAATTGTTACGTTTCTTTTCGATAAGAAAGTTTCTTCTACAGATACTTTCTGTGATCTCTGACTAAGGTAGGAGCGAAACCATTTCAGACAAGAAGCAGAAACACCATATTCCGTCAACTTCAAAAGCAACAAAGAATAGCCCACTGTGTCGAAGGCTTCTTTCAAATCTAAGTATACAACTGGCAGCCTTATTCATAGTCTCAATAATCATTTTTAGTTAAAATTTTGGTTCTTCATAATAGCTTCTAGTGGGTCATTTATCAAGAGTTCTTTTTTGGTGGATAAATGTTATTTTTTTGCTTTGGGCTAGTGCTCTGTTACTCCTTTTCTACCAACAATCCCACTAATGCAATTGTTGCGTCAGTCCTAACGAGCTGGCTCTACGCTCACTACATTGAACGTATTTCTGATATTTCGTTTTGTTGGGTCTTACTTCATCTTATTGCAAGATTAAGTCTTGACTTGACACTGTCTACCGAACATGAAAAGCTAGTTGAATTTGATGATTTTACGCACATCTTATCTTTTACTTACTATAAATTTTTCGCCTGAATTCCATCATATTTCATGACTGTTCTGGGTGTAGCCTTTGACAGTAGTCACCTACATAATTACGAAGTGTGAGAAAATGTTGCCAGTGATTTTCCTCCCTCAATGTGTGCAGCTGAATAAGAGGTCAAAGGGTATTATTGCAGTTCTTGCTGCCAAACAATACGTTTTTTCTCTACCTACTTACCTATCCGAGTCAAGTTTTTGCTTTTTCAGTTCAGAACAAGGCCCTGCCCAACACTGAAAGCAAACAATCTTTTTCCTCGGTTTTTCTGAAAACTTTATTAAGTTACATATCAATTATCAAAAAGCCATCTTCATTAGTATCCAGCAAAACGCTTTTGTGTTGAACATTTAGTACTGTAACTGTTGGATTTGGTCTAACCACCTCTTTGCAAATCTTTCTTGATCTTTTTAAATGTTCCTGGTGGCCACCAAGGGGCAGGATGTCAATGTATCCACGGTAGACTTAAGGAGAAAAAATTCTAGTTTCTACCCTTAACCCTCTTTGTTTTGTCCTCAAAGAAGGAATGAAAGGCAACAAAGAACTCTTCGTCAATAGTAAAAAGAATGTAAGTTCAACGTGGCTAGATCTGGGTGAAATAGAGGGTGGAGGAACTTAACAGTCGCGAATAATTGACATCGCCACTACAGGTGAATGAGCTGGAACATTGTCTTTGAGAAGGCAAGTTCCCTTTTGTGATCATTTATTAAAGAGCTGCAGAGAAAATTCAGAAAACTGTAAAGCAATTGAAACTATTGTGGCCCGAAGATATGGTGGCTAGGACTTAAATATGGAAAAGATGTCATGGACCGATATTCATCTTTATATTTTAATCCTTTCAATGTTTGCCTCAAAACTTGTAGTCACTTTCCACACTATTGTGCACCATAACAAATTTACTTTCATCGCTTAACAGTTTCTTTCTGCTCCTCCCTATCTTCTCAAACAGTCTTAAATCTAAGGATATCGCCCTTAATATGTTAATGAATCTACAGAAACATTTAAAATCATCCTTACCAGGTATATACCATAATCTGTCTCGAGTAAGCATTAGAAAAATCATATCCCGCACACATGCTAAAGATTATACTTATCATAAAAGTGAAAACAGACTAGGTCTGCATATCAAATGGTGAAAGAAGATCCGTGGAACTAAAAACTCAAAAAGTGTGCACAGCAAATGACAAACTTTAGAGTATCTGTTACTCTGGGAAATTCCCTTCTAAAGATGATAAAACTACGAAATCCGCCAATGGAAGTATTAAGGCGTAAGTCAATGTCCTATCGATTAAAACAACAAATTAAACTGATGCCAGCGAGTAATAGTTGACAAAATAGCCGATATTATTACATGAGGTCACCCTTGTTACTGAAGATGTTAAGTGCATAATTTTCCCATTACTGCTCAAAAGAATGGAAACGCAACAACGTAATCTGGCAACGAAAAATGATGTCCTTCTAAATGATGGATCCTCTATCAGAAATTCAAATCTACATCTCTAGCCTGTGAACAACTCCTTCCTGTATGATCACGGCCTATATCCAGAACGAGGGCAACAAATGGCCGATGAGAACTTTCTAAAACAATAAAATTGGCATCCTTTACGTCTTGGTAAAAATATTTTTGCACATGAAGGCATACTTGGACATCTTAAAGCAAAATGTGTCTTGCTTGGGCATAAGGTTGTTCTCGATGTACTCGTGTAGCGTAAAATACAATTTCTAACCCTGAGGTTCCTTAAACGCGGAAGTCGGCATTTGTATCTGTCATTGTAGCACCTATATTTAACATGACACCTACAAAATAAAAACAAAACAAAATTGGTTATCGTAACGAAATATATATTTTAATTATGCATGTTTACACTCAAGAGATTTTACAGATGCGACATGCTGATTGTTTTAGTACTGTCGCTGGTGACTTCATTAACGTTCCTCACAGAATCAATGTAGCAAGGATTTGTTACTGCTTTCTGTAACCAACTTACAACTTCATTTTGTAATTGTTGCACCCAAATATATTTATACTTCAAAATGTTGCACAAACACTTTAGTACCAAATGCATTCCTGCGAGTCTCTAAAGTATTGTTTAAAGCAAAGCACAACAAGAAATTATTAAGCAAGGCATAGGAAACGAGGAACATTTTACTAGCTTTCTCAACACTTTCAATGGTTTTTAGCAAGATGAAAGGTGGTCTAATTCAAATTTATTTCAGAGCCATCGTATACTAGCGTACCATTGTATACTAGGAGACCGTCGTTTACTGGCATAAATTAGCTACTTAATTATTGGTTTTCACCTTTATTTGCTAATTCGTGGTTCTAATTTTGCTAATTTTGTGGTTCTCAGCAAGCGGAAGATAACAACAAACATTTCATTGAACGATGTCACCACCAGGCAATCATCTACCTTCAAGTACCTAGGCAGCACAATTTCAGAGACGGGACTTATAGATGTGGAGATCAACGAAAGGATAAAGAAGTTTTCGCAGAATGTTGGTCTGCTGTAGCGCCTCCTCAAAGAGAAAGAAGTTACTACAAAAGCAAAACAGATCATTCACTCAGGAATCCTCAGGCCTATCCTGCTATATGGTTGTGAAACATGGACAATCAACAAGAATAACATGAGAAGAATTGTAGCAGCGGATATGAAGGTTGTCAGGATGATCAGCGGAGTGACCAAATGGGACAGAAAAAGAAATGTTGATCTATGCAAGAACATCAGCATATTGCCTATTGACGTGAAAATCAAGAACACTCAAATACAATGGTACGGACATATCAAGAGGAGACCCTCAGACCACCACTTGTCTCTAGCCTTCAATTACGCAGTTGAAGGCACTAGACCAAGTGGCCGGCCACGAAAACGCTGGC